>CANUEP010222487.1:0-33220 GCA_947857235.1 Jatropha podagrica
GTTGTTTTAATAGCGTTTAGCTATTAGCTGTTTGAGTAACGTTTCATGAAACGCTAAAAGTTAAACGTTACATGAGTTAACTTCTCACAAAAAACTATCATAATCTTTAAAAGTTAGTCCAAACGTTATGTTATCGAATAATTTTTTAAGCAGCATTCAGCGTTTTGACTAGTCAAAACTCTGAATGTTGCTTAAAAAGCTGTTGTCAAACACAACCTTAGTACTAATACTATTACCTGATCGAAATGCTCATAAATTCAAAAAAGGGGGAAAAAAATTTCTTGTTGTATTAATTTAATTTGACTAATCAAATTTCCTTCAAAAAAGCAAATACTTGACTTGCTAATTAGGTAGTTGTCTAGTTGATCTTTTCACTTATGTGAAGAGTATGAGGTTTCGATTTCAAATTTTTTCAACCACAATTATTTTTACGAAAAGACTACTTCTAGTTATATAGGATACAGTATTATTTTGACAATTAAAAGCCCCTAATGAATTAAAAAAAAAATTTTTTTGACTTGCAGTGTTTTTCCATTTGCTAAAAGATAACAACTCGCAAGTCACTAATAAAATTAATTTTAAACTATTTTGCCAGCAATCTAAATTATAAATGAAATTATTATATGGGATCAACCATTGTTTTGAAATCAGATCGGTCGGTTCGACAAAAAATTGGATTATTGCAAAAAAAATCAAATGTCTACAAAATCAGTATGAATCTATCAAAACCGATGAACCGGATCAATTACAACCGGTTTAATTAATTTATGGGTTTTCACATAAAATTTGGGCCTGTTATAAAATTTAGGCTCTTAAAAATTAGCCCACTAATTTTTAAATTTTTAGGCCCTTTATTTCTAAATCTAAAGTCCAATTATATTGATTAAAATAATTAAATTGCTTAATTTTAAGTACATATGAAAAAAATAATATATTTTATGGTCACTAATTAATTTTTTAATATTTTAATATTTCTATTTTAAATTATTTATCAAATTTTATTCTTTTTGTAAAAGTCAAATTTAAAACTGTTTTTTATTTGAGATTAAAGTTTATTTTAACCTATATTTTTAATTTTATTCAATAAGTACATTTAAAATTATTATATATAAAAATCCGGTTGAACCGTATTAAATCTAGTAAAATCATTAATTTTAATATTATAAATCATTAACACTCCCTCCTTTCCGAAAAAATAGTCCATCTTTTTTTTGTCCTAAAATATAATTTATTTTTTTAATATTATAATTAATTCTTAAATTTTTTATTACTCTTATTAAATTTTATCTTATTTTTAATAATAATCATTAATTTTTACTTATTATTTAAATACAACAGCTGTTATGTATTATTTAAAATAGTCATAATTGAAAATTTATATAAATAAAATTATATTTTAACTATATTTTTTAATTTAGACCATATTTTTTAAACGGATTAATTTGAATATCGGAACAGTAAGGCATATACAATTTAAAAAAAAAGAAAAAAAGAAAGAATTGGTGAAACTTCAATTTTGTGTATTAGCATGGGAGCATTTCATTAAATTTGGCTCCAAATAAAGTTTAGGCAGCTAATCCTATCCATGTAGAAGACTCCACGTCAGCATCTAATCAAATTTGACTTAATTAATCCAAGAGAACGCTCAGAAACAAAAACTGAAAAACATGTGTTGATACGCGGCGCCTAGTTTGCCGCTTCTTCTTCTTCTTCTCTCCTATAAATCACCTCACCAGAAAAACATTAATACATACATTCATTTTATGTTAACATCTTTTCATCTTATTAAAGTTAAATGAATCCAACTGATATCCCCATTGATATTAACAAGATCATTGCATAGAAACTGTCATTAATTCTCAATCCATTGAAGCTTTCAGAAAATTCCCTCTCTTTTTCCTTGTAAAGCCTACAAAAACCAGTGGTTGCCAGCCATGGCTAATAATAATAATTCGGATCTCTCAATGATCCTTCCTAGGGTCCTCATCGTCTCCAGGCGAACCGTGCGCAAAAACAAGTTTGTAGATTTCGTGGGTTCGTTTCCTTTTCTACTCTCCCTCAATTAATTTCTGTTCTTTGTTGTTCTTTTCTATCAATTGCATGATCAATCAGAACTCCTCAATTTGGGTATTTATTTGATCCCATTTACATATATTTCTGTTTTGGATTGCCATGCATGCATTTTCTTTTGTATATTTAATTGTTTATAGGTGATGTACATATAGGTACATATTGTAGATAGAAATGATCTAGTTTTGGCAATGGTTTGGTTTGATTTCATGCTGTTAATATAGAATAGGTTTGAGTCATATGTATGTGCACAATTGAAACAGACAATTTTTGTATAAAAATTTGTTGCTTTCATTAATACTTTGTTTATATGCAGGAAAAGAACACAAAATATAGTTTTTCAGATGTGAAATGAACATTTTCATTTATGCCAAATCTGGTGTTAATTACTATTAATATTAGTTCTTCATTGAATGAACAGGGGAATTCCATCTAGATCTTATTGTGAGCTATGGAGCTGTGCCAGTAATAGTGCCTAGAGTAAATGGAGTTCATATGCTATTGGAAAGCTTTGAGCCAATCCATGGCGTTGTCCTATGTGAAGGTGAAGATATTGATCCATCCCTTTATGATGCAGAGCTATCTGGTTTTTCACTAGAAGAACTTGAAGAGATTAGGAAAGTGCATGCAAGTGACACTACAATTGATAAAGAGAAAGATACAATTGAACTGCGACTCGCAAAGTTATGCCTTGAAAAAAACATACCATACTTAGGAATTTGCAGAGGGTCACAAGTGCTTAATGTTGCTTGTGGAGGGACATTGTATCAAGACGTAGAGAAAGAACTTTCGAAGAAAATCCCTGAAGAAGAAAGAGTGATGCATATAAATTATGAGGATTATGATGGTCACCGGCATCCAGTGAAAGTTGTGGAAAATACTCCTTTACACCAATGGTTTAAAGATTCACTGGAGGAAAAGAAAATGGATATCTTGGTCAATAGTTATCACCATCAGGGTGTCAAGAAATTAGCTCAACGATTTCTACCGATGGCATTTGCTCCTGATGGCCTTATTGAAGGGTTCTATGATCCTAATGCTTATAATCCTGAAGAGGGGAAGTTTATAATGGGACTTCAGTTTCATCCTGAACGAATGCGCCACCAAGATTCTGATGATTTTGACTATCCTGGATGCCCTGCAGCATATAAGGTAAAAATTACAGGAAATTTTATATTTTATCGTTATGCTTTGATTTGATTGGTGTTCTGTAAAGATTGTTTCCAATTTTTGTAGCCTGAAAGGAGAAGGAAATTGTTTGTGTAGGAATTTGTGAAGGCTGTGATTGCTTATGAGAAGAGGCTTAATTGCTCAACATGTTTGCCTAAACCTCCTAAACTAAACCAAGAATTGGAAACAAAGAGAAAGACTATTGTCAGAAGTTTCTCAATTGCAAGAAACATGTACAACTCAGGAAGAGGAATGGTTTTCGGTCATGAATCCGAATTGGAAATTGGAGCAGAATTTCTTGAGGTTAGTCTATCAGCAAGATTAATTATCTTGTCGAATATTTGCTTGAAACTGTTTTCCGTCCAATTAGTTAATCAAAACTCAAAAATTCTAATATTGCATTAAAGTTCGCTCTTTTGACAAAAACATGAAGCAAAACAAGCAGAATGTCATATATATATACCAATTTTCTTTTGTGGCTGCAGGCAAATACTGTGCTGAGTTTGCAGCAAGAAAATAGGCTCAAGCAAATGGGCGCAACAGTGAGAAATGCTTCTTCGTATAAGAAAAGATTGAAGATGAATGAAGAAAGGGAGAGAGTGGCAAGGGTTATAACGGGTAAAATGACAACTGGACAATTATCTGATTTAATATCGTTCTATCACATGATGGGAAAAATATGTACTGAGGCTATGGAGAGGAAGCTTCAAGAACGTGTTGACGAAGAGGTAGACTTATAAACAGTATTGTATACATTGTAATTGTCTTGCAGAAACAGTTCTTGTTATTTATAGTAATCTTTCAATTGTCAATGTTAATCGCAAAGTCTCACTTTACAATCCAACAATCTCTCATTATCAACTTCACTTTGAAAAAAAGAAAAAATCCACAATATAGTGGAGCAGAGTCAGCAAAAGTTCTGAAGTTTTGAAATAGTAATGGCAGTATAACAATGACTACAACCCTTCCAAAAAGAATGAATCTGCATCATTCTTAAATTGGGAACAAACCCAAGAAAATGGAATGACTAAAAGCAATCAGATCAGCAACTATAAAACAACTTTTTTAAACACATTACTTGTCAGATGACAATTAGTTTTGAAGTACACATATGGGGCAGGCGCAAACTTGACAATACAACCTTCCTATCAAAATCCCCTTATAGTTAAAACAAAATAAATATTACATGCTAAGCACTGATCAGCAGGACAGAAAAAAAAGTGCCTGGTTTATCACGACATACCAATACTATATAAATGTTGAAAAGAAACAGACTTGCTTTCACTGACAGTTGGCTAAACCACTTCTTCACCTCTGTTCAGCTCAACCTTCATCAGTAGCTAGCTTATCCTAATACTATGTTCCCACTATTCATTTTTTGTTTGAGCCTTATTGCACTGACATTCCTTCCATTCCTAGGGCTTGTGACAATTTTGTACTTTTTTTCCCATTTCTTCCATATAAATTATTACGGATATAAACCAAGAAAGCTGCGCCTGACTCAACTTCTCATACTGATCTCCAGAAGTTTAAGGGATTTTTACTCGCACATTTCATGCATATTATACCAAAGGAAATGAGGTTATAGCTTCTGTAATGGGTGGAGCCCATATCTATCATCTCTTTGTATCACCTGTGAAGGAAAAACAGGAAATCTGGATGATTGACCTGAACAAGTCTCAACCAATTGTCAGCAGCCTGCAAGAGAGAATTTGCCAGTTGACGCTCACATCCGCCATTAGGAGTCCACAAAGACCCCTTGAACTTGTATGATGCAAGACCAAAAACAGGCAAGGACATCTTCGGCACGCCATCCATCTCACTGGGATATGTCACCACTGGAGCCTGAGCAGTTGGTGCACCTGCTGAGATAGAGTAAGCTTGATATGTCACGAAAAAGCAATCATAGGATGTTCCAACTTTATTTAATAGGTATGTTCAACAATTAATAAATTAATTGTCTAATAAAATTTCAAGTCAATATAGTGGGAAATAAAGCATATAACTTGTGTTGAATGTATCGTAATTAGACACATGAATTAACAATTATGTGGACTGATATGATATCATATAATTTACCATTACCAGCAATTGACCGTAAACAGAAGGATAGAAGAAAAAGAAAAAATATAGTTACACCCAACTAGTTTAACCTCAGTCCAAGTAGAGTAACAAATTCAAAAACTCTAAACATCCATCTCAAAAAGTTACTGCATACACAAATGAGCCTACTTCTACAGGACAGAGCAATCAGACAATAAATAATTCCTAGCTAGGAAAATCCTTCTACATTCTAGAACTATTAGCTAAACCCACTCATAACTTCCAACTGAAAATACCTACAAGAACACCTCTGTGGAAATTGAGAAACAGGAAAAGTCCCATTGACCCAATAGTAACTGTAAATAAATTTAGGCACCAATGTGAAATCCATGAAGGAATTATTCATACCTCCCAATGGTGTATGAAGAGAATGGTATGTCAGAAAGCAAGCATCCAGGTCCTTCAATGTTGGCCCAGTTGGTATCCTGTAAATTGGATACCTACAAATTTCCACCAAAACTATAACTCAAGCAAGATATATAATAATAGGAGCAAATACAAACACCAAAAATGGAGAATACCATGCCACAGAAATCCAGCTTGATGATAGCAGATCACAACTTCTTAGCGACTTAAGCTCAGGGAAACGTAAGGTGAGATCTGCTATCTGTTAACAATGATATGCTCAGGAAAAGAGAAAAAAAAAAATTCCAAAACAACAGCAGACCATTGAAAACATAGGAAGAACACAGACCTTGTCAGCTAATGGTTCCCGGCTATAAGGGGGGTCTCGCTCAAGATACTCAAATAGCAAACCACCTTGAGAATTTATAGATTCACCCTCATCACTAGAAAAGTCCTCTTGATGGGCAATATGGTGGTCTCTCAATGACAATCTATCCATTCTAAGAGGTATTTCATTTGTTAAACAACAATGATTCCACTGATCCCTGGGGCCCTTCAATCCTCTTTCAGGTTCACAATCACTGCTGCCATCACTACTTGAATCCCTGAAGTCACTGTCACTATCCTCGCCCGGTCTCCTGCCACAAACCAATCCATCAGCTCTTCTGCATTAGCGCCAGGCTAACAAATTCAAACAGGTAGAGAAAGAGGAAGCATAATGAAGTAACTAATCCAAAACTGTAGCAAGTTGGAACGATGTACAAATGAGTATTGCGTGCATGAGATAGAGAGAGAGAGAGAGAACAGAAAAGCTGCCCTACCGACACATAAAACTCAAATAAAACTCAACGTACGTCTTGGAGTCCAAAAAAATTGCACCAATTTAAATCCCAGTTATTCTGCTCAGCCAGAAATGTGATGTTAATTCAGCTTGTCATTAATTAGCACCACATGCATGGTCTTCTCTAGCTTGAATAAAATTAAGTAACAATGCACTAAAGAGCATGATCATTTAAGATTAAGCATTCGAAACACTTTTCAAAGACAAAAACCAATGAAATAAGCATTTGTGAAAAGGAAACTAACGAGATAATAATGCCATTTTATTTATTATTTTGTTTTGCATATCTACAGATAGAGTAGAATGGGAAAAGGAAAACTCATGCAGTCAACTTAGCCTGTCCTCAAACCTGAATAACTTCTTTAAATAACCCGAAAACTAACCTAGCAAGATTAGATTTTATTTGAGCAAGGAAAAAGAAAAAAGAGAAAAGGAAAAAAAAAACAGAGACCAGTATCTCATGCTGCAAAAACCTAGACCCAATAAACATGAGACTTGAACCAACACTATTGATTTATCATTGAATTTTTCTGACTGTGGTGCCCTTCCACCAAATATTCAGAACAGACTCAAGAAGATACAAGTTTTTCTCGAATGTAATTTCAAATACAGGAATGATATTGGGGAGATACTATTCCCACAAGCCAAAATGACTGCTGCCAAGCCTAAAACAATGAATTGCACAAATTGCCCTTGCCAATTTTGTCTTCCCTTTTATTTTGTTAGGTTTCCTTCTAATGTACATTGTATCCTCACCTTCTTTGAGTCTTTTCGAACCAAATCAATGTTTGGTTGTATTCATTTGGTTATGTATCGATGAAACCTATCTTGGCAGTAATTAATAGAAGTCAATGTAACATCTCGCACCATCTTGCCTAGATCAAGTTACTTTTTCTATTAATGGATCGCAATATTTTAAATTCTGATTCTTTCAGGATTTTTTCACCCAATTAAAAAGAATAATTCAGTTTCAGTTTGGTAATCTATGATATGGATAGACAATTAGAGAAAGGGCAGATAAAGGAGAAAGGGGAAAAAGACATTTCTCCTCCAGTTAACGTAACAGTCTTCCGTGAATCTGCAAATCTCCACTGACAACAAATTAAACTTCAAGAGCCTATGAATCAGTTGAATCTTTTCCACAATTTTTTATTTCTATATGATGAAAAACTAGATGATAGTTTTGGCCTTCCCTGGTGTTTTTGAAACAACATTTTTGGATTTCTGAGTCATTACCCACAAAACAAAGGCCATTAGGATCCAAGCGATTAGAAGTATAGTTTCATTTGGCAAAAGAAGATAGAGAGAGAGAGAGAGAGAGAGAGAGCTTTTAGGAATTGAATTATGACTTGGGAGAAATAAATTTCAAAATGATAAGAGGTTAAACAAATAAAACAATAATTGAGTGCAACATAGAAAATTTAATACCTTAGGCTGTGGCCACAGCCATTTTGGCAGCAGCAATAATGATTCCCCCGATATTAAACGGATATATTTGTAGAATTCATTTGTCCCAAATAACAAGGCAGAAAAGGTATACACAAAGTAATGATGCATCCACAGCAAACAAGAAGAGCAAAAGGCATGCCATAATTGGCCATTGAATCACTAAATACAGACCACTTGGTCAAAAAAGAGAGAAAAAAAAAAGAAAAAGAAAAATAAAGAAAAGAAAAATAACAATTGCCTCCCTTTGGTAAAACCTCATATAACTGACATTTTATCATTTAAATGTACCATCCATAGTTCGAATCACTTGATCAACCAGAGTCATAACTCACAAGTATAGTCCATGTTGTGAAATAAAAAATATTACAGAGATTGTGTAACAATTATGCCTATTGGAAACAACTTTTTAGGAATACTGGTTTGCATTAGATGCAATGTATAGAACAAAAAATTTAACGTGTTCAAATACAGCAATATTTTAACTGCACTTTGCAAAGAATACCCAATAAAGATAGAAAGCAAATTTTTTGAGCCAGGATATTGCTTTCAACAAAGCATTATGCAAAAGATATTGCATTATTTTCAGGTGAAAAGGAAAACATAATCAGCTTATCTTAATAACCATTAACTGCGTAAAATAAAAGAAGAAAATACAAAAGGCACCAAAATCCATTTATGTGCAGATGGAATTTTTTAAAACCATAATGCTTTGAGTGATTAAAAAAATAAATACTATTCAACGTGCGTAATATGCATTGAAACAGTCATTTTGCAGTTTCAGGTTCAAGTTCGACAATCAAATGCATAAGCAATTTTCTTTGATAAACAATTACTTGCACTTCAAAAGAAATTTACAATTACATAATTGTACACAACATGACCTCCCATTGATAATGCCCAGAGCAGTTTTTTGAACAAGACCCAAATTATATAAGCATCTTGTCTATGCTTTAGAGCATCAACCATCAAGTACTTTCTTGAACACACAAATTTGAAACCAAATATAATCCGCTGGACTCTTTTGAAAAGAAAAAAAAAAAAAAAAAAAAAAATCAAGTCCTAGTCATATTCTTTTAACATGAAAATTCCAACCAGGATCAGTAGATGCAAGCCAGCCATAACCATAAACATGGACTACATATAGAAGAACCAAAACATAAACAAACCAAAATTATTGGTCAAAACGCATCGAATCTTGATGTTACAAGCACATCAAACACCAAAAGAAAATTATCACATCAAACAAACCAAGAAAGCATACACTAATAACTAACATGTAACGGACACAAAGGAGCCGACAAAAATGAAAGATGTTAAACCACATATGAAACGCAATCAAGAACCAAACTACTTGTGGATTGCATGGGAAATGACCCCACCAAACATATCGAAAGTTAATTTTTCTCTTCTAATTTTATTTTTTATTTTAAAAAATATATATATTAGCACTCAATTGTTTAAAATCCAGCTCTATTCTTTTGTTGGTTCCCACAAATGTTTAAACTCTAGTTCTCCTGAATGCAATCATTTTTACGCATTAACACAACAATTGAGACAAACAATTCAGCATCAATGAAATCAATATTTACCTCAATTTGACACGCGTCTTCATAGAATCGCCATATATTTGAATGCCAGACAAATAAGGGACGTAGTATTGAATAACAGAATCACTGTCATTCAAGATTACAGGAACTCCTGCACCATAAGCACTCCATTCCTTAAAAGACTCCCACAAATCCCCGAGTACAAAATAAGGTTGAAATTCCACATCACAAGTCCTCCATCCCCGCATTGTAGTCTGCCATCAAACTCATTATAGTTAGTCTTCCACAAGCTTTGGAAATTAAAGTTGTCTCATCGGTTAGTTTTATTCTAAATCTAATGAACAAAAAGGAGTAGATAACTAAGTAGCAAACGTGACTCTTATGCGTGTTTTCCAGTGATTTTTCATAACCTCGTTTAGGTCTTCCAAAACCCAAAAATGGCTTCACTATTACGTATTTTCTACTAAAAACAATTTAGTGGAATTAGTTCAATCAACTATAAAGACATTACCTAAAAACTTCATGTAAAATGCTATGCCTACTTTGTCAAAGTCCTTAATGAAAACTATGGAAAAATTAATCAAATATGTATGTAATTGATACTAAATGAAGTCCTTAAACTTCCCAGTACCTTAGATAAGTACTGAGCTGGGACGGATGGTGTGATGGACTCCAAAAACCGCTCTAAATTGCTCAACGGAGAAACAACCGGTTCAAAGGCCGGAACTGAAACGGTTCTAGGAGATTCTTCCAAAGCACTTCGGTTCTCCGGTTCCCTATCGACCACCGAAACAGGTTTTTCAAATCTTTCTTTAACCAAAGGCGATTGACTCGCTGATACATCGCTCTGACCTCTGCGCAGTTGATCGTTTTGTTGATTCTGGTGAGCCCTACGAGCCTTCGCCGGATGATAAAATCGATCTTCTCCACGACCACGCGTAGTAAACTGCAATCCAGCCCCCAACATTTTCACACCTAATCCCCAAATTTCCAAAATAAACAAAAACAAAGGGAAAATCAACTAAAAATCCTATAAATTAAATTCTCCAACTGCTGTTTAATCCTCTAAACGCCTAGATTTAAAGTCAACGAAAATTACAATGTACGTAGTTAGTGGATTTGAAAATCGATGGAAAACCAAACTAATTGTCAAAAGGTATTAATCGATTTCTGTCTAAAAGAAAAAACGCCGGTAGATGAGGGAGAATCGGATCGGAGAAGCCGTTGTGGTATTAAAACCCAAAAATGGAGATGATGGATCTAGTGGTGAAAGACAGAAGAAGAAGGGCAAAATGGTAAGTAAAAAATCAGAGAGAGAGAGAGAGAGAGATTTGAAGAAAAACAAAGCAATGACAAGAGAAAGAGGAAAAGGAGAGATGGACAAAAGCAAGGCTTTATATAAAAATGGATGCTAAGAGTAAGGAATTAAAAAATAAATAATTAAATATTTTGAAATTTTATTATTTTCTTTGGATACTTTAGGATAAGGAAAACAGATCACACATGTACAACACATCCACTTATCTTTTTGAATAGACTATTCCGCCCTTAATTAGGTAATAATTGTATATCTATCAGGTGTGGCAGTGAGGGGTAGAATTGAAATATGAATATGAATAATTAGCATGATCTAATTTAAAAAAAAATCTCAAAGATGGGATTTGATGGCGGAAATTTGGGAAGTTTGTGATTACTCTCTGAAGAGTGAGGGGGATAACTTTGACACGTGTGAAAAGATAAACGTGTGACACTTGTATGATGGATTTGAGGGAAAAGAAGGGGCTGTCTCTTTCTTATCCCATTCGATTGTCTCGAGAAAATTAAGGCTACCTTTAAATATTTGCATTCTGTTTGGGAGAAAAAGGAAAAGAAAGTGAGAACAATTATAGGAAAAAGGAAAAGTGTTTTTTTTTTTTTCCCTGTTGCTGGGAGGAAGGAGGAGAAATAAATAAAATAAAAAATAAAATGAAAAGGAAAGGGAAGTAAGAGCATCTTTAATGTTAATATAGATCGTCCACTAATCATATTTAATTTAATATTATCTTCATTTTATAATATTTAATATATTTAAAAAAATAATGTATTTTAAAATATTTGTTACATTTATAATTTCAAGAAATAATAAATATTTTTTTTAATATTTAGCCTTTATATATGATCAATAATTATTATTTTAATTTAATAATTTTTTAAAGAGTTAATATTAAATTAAGAGTAGTATAATTAATTTATTCAATAATTTATTATAATTTATATAAATTTAATAATTTTTTAAAGAATTAAAAATCTAAATCTAAATGTGCATAATTTTTTTTATTATGCACATCTTAAATAACACATGAGCAATTATTATATTTGAATAATAAATAAAAATTAATAAGAATTATTAAAAATAAAATAAAATTTAATAAAAGTATAATAGACAATGTAATGATTAAATATAATGTAAAAAAATGTAAATTATAATTTAGGACAAACTAAAAAAAATTATCTTTTCGAAACAGAGAGAGTAATACAGATTATATTTAGTGAGTCATAATAATAATCATAACACTAATGTATTTGAAATATTTCTATAAATAACCAATTAGCAAATTGATAAGGAATCAATTATTGCTTGTCTGTTTGTTTAATGTTTCATATGATTTAATTAATTTATCTGATATAACTGATTAGTAAATTATATTTGTTTGGATTTTTATGACATATTTATCTTATTACTATTAATGAATTGCAAATATTTTTGTTTTTCGTTATAAAAATCGAAATTTTACAAATCATTTTCACATGATCTTATCAAAATAATTTTTTATGCAAATAATAATTTTTTTTTCTTTTTAGATTATTTCGCTTAAAGATCTAAACTAGTAATAATTCAGAAAGTGGACACAAATAATTGCGAAGATAAAATTAGTTCATTGATTGCATTGAAAGCGTGATCTTCCTATCTAATGATGCTCTGTTGGTTATTTTGGTAATTGTTAACTCTTTTAGTAGTATTTAGATGTTAGCTATTTTAACAGCGTTTTATGAAAAAAATTTTCACAAAATGTTAATTTAACTTTTAAAAGTTAATGCAAACTCTATATTACCGAACAACTATTTAGATAAAATTTAGCGTTTTGACAGATCAAAACTCTAAAAACTACTGAAAAAACTTTTGTTGCCGAACACAGTTTAATTGAATGAACTTAAATCAGGTGGCTGAAGCCATAATGGAAAGAGAGGGACCACCGGTGAATTATTTTGTTGAATTTATCTCTACTGAGTTGTTTTCATAAAATTAATTATTTAAGTAGCTAATATCTATTTTAATAATATTTAACAGTTAGCTATTTAAATATTTTTTTTATAGAACACTAAAAGTTAAACATTATACAAGGTTAATTTTTTTTTTAAATGCTGCCTTAACTTTTAAAAGATAATTCAAACGCTCTATTATGGAACACTATAAATTTTAATTTTTAGAATAAAATAAATATTTCATTTACATAAAATATAAAAACATAAAATTTCAAATAAGTTTTTATAAATTCATCTAAATAAAAACCTTGAAAAAGAAAATTATTTTCTATTATTATAATAATTTCGAGTTTTTTTAAGAGAACGTTGTTAAATCCATTAAAAAAGAAAAAAATAGTATCATTATGTATAAATGATAAAATATATTCTATTTATACAGAGAAAATTTCTTTTTGTTACGTTTTTATTACATAGAAAAAATTGCTTAAAATAATAATTTTATGATTAATGCCAAAACAAAAGGTTCAATATACCCTTATTTTGATTTTTAGTTAAATATTAACGTTATGAGAATTTAAAAAAAAATGAAAAATATTATTATAGTTGGACAATTAATATTTTAAAATAGATTGTACCATATTAATATATTATGATTAACTATATAATAAGAATAATCTTCCCTTTTAAATAGTAAAATTCATTTATATTATGATGATCATAATTTTGATTGATGTGTAAGTTGGGATGTTGAGCTTTTCTATCGTTGGATGCAAAAGATGATAAGCACCTTATCTCTTCCACCTCATCAGGCAGCAAAACAATATTCATATTCCATTCTCAATTTGTCAAAATTTTGTGGACCTAAAATTTATATTATTCTGTTTCTTTCGATTTCAGCCGTTCACATTCTCTGAAAATCTTATAATAATATTTTCAAAAACTCAATAATAATACTTTAACAAGTTAAAACAAACAAGACCCATAATTTTTGTCGTATTTTCTTTAAATTATTTTATATTTACCGGCCAATTAAATTATTAAATTTAATAATTAAATTAATAAATTCTTTTAATTCGTACATATATTTTTATTCTCATTCTTAAATTAATAATTCTTTAATACACGATCTCATTAGCTTATTTAATTTAATCCAATTGACTTCGTGGAAATAAAAAACTGAAGTACTGCCAAAGGACATAAAACTCCTTCCATGTGATAACCCTCACATGATCAATTCCTAGCATTTTCTTTTTCGTTTTCAATTGTCACATGATCAATCCAGTCATAGTTGTGGCTTGTTGAAATCATATAATTTATGAAAAAAATATAAATGGGTATTTTTTTAAATTTAAAGTCTTAAATCTGACGTTGGATTTAATTAACGAGGAATTACAAAAAAAGAAAATCGAGTAATTAAGGAATTGGAGTGTTTTCTGAGATTACATTGATTGGCAGCCAAATATCCTTTTATTTTATAATATAATACCCGAGATAGTGATTGGTGCTAAAAGCCTTGTCATTCACTTGTTTGATTAGATTCGATCTTCCGTTAACATATCTCATTATTCATAATATTTAAATAATAACTTTTGTATCGAAAAATTTGATAAATTTTAAGTGGATTTTCTCAATCCGAACTGAAGATCGCAACGCCATGATAATGTAAAATGAGATCAAAGTCTTTCATTAGTGCTCGAAAGATTGGTGTGCCCTATAAAAATATTTTAAATCAAGTGACTAACACGGTTAATATTGTTAAAAATAATAATAAATAAATAATTATTTTTAATCTTATGAGTCTTTGCTTATATATACATGTATGGAGTTAATTTAATTGGATTTATTAGGGACGTTGCTGATGGGCATTTTAAACACGTGAAACATTACTTTATCTAATCACCAGCTGCATGTCTAACCAGTAATCACACCACCAATACTTTTTTGTCATCATAGAGGACAAAATAAAAAATAAATAGTTGATTAGATATTTTTTTACACAGTTTTGCTATTTTTGTATAGTTTATCATATATCTATAATTTATTGAGTTTGAAATCTAATTTTTAATATATTTTTTTTAAAATGTTTATTAGGTATATGCTTCTTCCAGATAACATTGATAGCTTAATTCCTCATCAACAGAAGTAATATTTAACCGTCATATATAACAGAATGTATTCATATAAAATCAAATTCTGATCAAACATATAAATGAATAAGGGCTACCACCTCAAATGGTATCTATTTTATTGGATTTTATATTTTAAATGAGGATTGATTTGTTTAAATTTGGTTTAAGAGTTTACTCGCGGGTAAACTAAATTAATGAAATATACCTTTTTGTTATTGAAATAAAAATATTTCTTAATTAAATTGTTGGATAAAAAACTTACATAAACTTGTCTATGATACCACTCTTAGACCAAACAAATCACAATTAAGATTTATTATTAAAATAATATTATTAATTTGCATATCAAACACATATAAATTATATTTTCTGAGAAATAATTTTCTTAAAATAGACTTTCTAAAAATTATACTTCTCAGAAATCAATCATTTTGAACTATATAAGATTTATATATGCATCTATCATTACACTAAAATCTTTTTGATGGAATTTAAGGATTTTTTTTAGCTTTATTTCTTACTGTATGAAAAAGTTAATGCTTATTTAAAAAAATGAATTTATGTAAAAATGGGATCTCAAAGTGACATAAATACATGGTAAGGTATAGAAAAATGATGGGAAGCACCGGCCAAACCAGAAGGATTTCATTGAATATACAATAATAATGCAAAGGTGAGCATATGATTTATATTTTTATAATAAGTGAACCGGTTTGGCAAAATGTGTGATGGAGAGGAAAGGCAATTTCTGAAGTGCCCCACAGCGACAGAGAGCGAGGGTGAGTGTGTGTTCGGTAGTTGAAAAGGATGACACTTCTTTTTTTCTTCTCTTTTTATTTTAAGGGTGGAGAAAAAGGAACAACCTTACCACAAACCAACTGAAATGGCTTGGCATATCCCTAAAAGCCAATTCAACAATAATTCCCTGCTATAACTAATAATGCATATGGGTGGAAGGTTTGTATTCCTTATCTATTTAGAGTCACTAGTCAGGTTAATCCAGGGTGGAGGAATGTCTCACTTTCCTAACCAATATCCAGGCAAATCGGTTCATCTATTTCAAACCATTTTGTATATTTTGTCCGTAAAATTAAATCCAGTAGCTGTATATAAAAAATTGAACGAGAACGAAATGGGTCAATTCCTACTGCCACCCATTTTTATGGGTTAAAATTTCTATCTAAACATGGACATGGGCCCGTATGATTAAGACATATTGCTTGGGGTCATAATGGATTGTGTACTGGGCCTTCGAAGTGTGTACTAAACTCCAGCCCAGACTGGACTTGATATTGGAATTGCCATGGCATATACCTTCAAAGTGGATACTAAGCTTTTGCTCTGCTTGAGCTCGGTTCAAACCTTAATAAATTTAAAAATTTCGAGCTTAAACTCAATTCAACATAAGCTTACTTATTTTCAGCTTGAAATTTAATGAACTTGAACATTTTGAGTTCGAACTGGTTTGAGTTCAATGGTTCAACCTAAATCTGTTTATTATGAGTTGTTAAGACTTGCAATTTTTTTTCTCATAACTCAAAATCACAATTATTGAAAGAAATTGAAACAAAAGATAATGTTATTGACCAATAGGAAAAGTAAAGGAGAGACAATTCTATCAAATCAAATCCCTTACTTGAATGGGAGTTTTAAATCTCTAGTGGCAAGACATTATAAATTTGGACTCATCAAAACTTATAGCCTCAACGGCTGAAAAGCCCATGGGCCATGCCCAATAGCTTGAATTTGGGTTGAGTATGCGACCTAACCTAATCGTATAAATGGTGTTGACTTCATATGTTAAAGGCTAGAGTAGTGTTTAACTCACAATCAATTATTATTAAATTGATAAATGTTATTTCTATTTTTACTAATTAGGTTCCATTTATATGTATAAAATTACTGGACCTTAATATTACATTTTAAACTCATTTTTGGATTTCAACATGCATATGATTAGATATTATAATATTTAGAAAGATAGGTACTCAAATGTTAATTTGACTATAACTTAGGGATCAATTTATTATTTTCCGTTAATCATATTGGAGAAATATTTTGAAAAAAAAAAAAAAACTTGATGAACCACTTCAACATATTTTCTAGCTTGTGTAATTAATATTTCTGAGCTCCAATTAAGTCGTGGATAGTGAGAGAACATCATCCATTTGCATGCCAGTAGCTGAAAGGGTCCAAGTACGTGATTTGTATATGTATAAATGCACATTTTTGAATGGTCAACAATGGCAGCAAGTCAGGTCAATATCACAAATGAAAATGAATGATTTTGTTGAATTTTCGCCCAACATCGTTGTTGTGCAGTTATAGCTATTATTCTAGCACGTACCTGTTAACATGTAATAAATTTTTATTTAATACGAATTATTTAAATTACACTATAAAAATTTTAAATTCATTCCAAGTATAGATTAAGATACGATTTATTTATCTTAAATTCTGAAAAATTAGCAGTAGCTATTAATTATTATAATAATTTTTTTAGGAGAATTATTATAATAGTTGTTAATTAGTGCAATAGTAATTGTTGTTTGGGTGTTATTTAGCTTATCTATAATCTATAATATATATATAAAAGTATAAATGTGGGAAAATATTTGGTCGCTAAAATGCCTCTACGTATTTTAATTGATAAAAAATATTATTAAAGATAATTTAGTCTTAATAGATAAGTTGGGACCACATTGCGTATTCTAATTATTATTATTATAATTTAATCTAATCCTATTCTAATTAGAAATTTATTTTTTAATAATGAGATAACTTTTAATTTTATTGAATAACTTAATCCTATTTTAATTAGTAATTTTTAATTTTATTATGATTAGTAATATAATTTAATAAAAATATATAATTTAATAAATATTGGGATAGCTAATATTGGGACCATACCTTAATTAAAATATGCTATAATAATATAAAATATTTTGAAGATGTTTAATAGACTAACACCTACGTATTAGTACACTAAAGAACAAAAAAATAAAAAAGAAAAATCTTTTGAGTAATTTATATTAATCTTAATTGTTAAATTACACAAAAATTGGAAAAAAAATTATTAATTGATTATAAATTATTTATTTTAAGATAAATTATTAAAGAATATTAAATATCAATTAACTAAATAGAAATATTAAATCAATTAGAAATTTTAATATTAATCTAATTAACTTAAAATCTCACTATAAATAGACTTTTTAGAGTTAATTGTGAGAAAGCAAATATTGAGAGAAAATAAACGTTACCCCCAGAAAATTAGAAGGTACAACAGTTTCAGTAGAATAGTATTGTGATTTTCTCGAAATAATTGAAATTTTCAGTTAATAAATTTTAATAATGTTATTGTATTTCATCTTCTAGAATTCTAATGAATTGACAATTTTTAAAAATAAATTTATCAGCAAAAATAAATTGTGAAATTAAACTTAGATTTTAAAAATAATATTATTATATAATATAAAAAAATAAAATAATTTATGAGAAAAAATAATGAGTACAATTAAAAAAAAAAACTAGTATTGTTAAAGGGTATGAAATTTTCATTATCCACTTTTTTTTAACCTCTCTAAAGACTAATACAAAATACCAGCTATAATGCAATCGGTCTTTTAGTTGGTCTTGATTCGTGTGAGGATTTAAATACCCTGAATTTGAATTCTCTATATCAAAATTATTTTTATGAATTTAGTGAATCCGCTTGTGTTATTTATAAAAGCCGTGACAAGATAAATAACAAAAATAATATAATTTCCTTCTCTTCTCCTCTTACCCTGTGTGCGCGTCTTCAATAGCAGGACAACCAAATGAATCGGAATTTCCCGTCAAAACCCTTTTCTCCATTGATAAATCTCTTTATTATTATTTCCTTTCTTCTTGCAAGAAAGGCTTTATGTATGGATCCTTATTTCCTGGCCTGCAACCCTAAAACCTGTGGCGATGGCCAAAACATAACCTTTCCTTTCTTTATTGAAGACCAGCAAGAATCTTTTTGTGGATATCCTGGATTCAATCTTTCTTGCCAAAATGGGCATCCAATTCTTAGATTACAAGATACTAACTATATTATCAAACAAATCAACTACAGAAACCAGTCTCTTCGTGTTTCAAACGCTGCCATTTTCAATACAAGCAATACTTGCGATCCTTCTTCTTCATTCAATTTCAAGAACATGTCACTATCCCATGATAGGTTTAGTTTATCCCCTAACCAAACAGGCCTCTTCTTCCTATACCATTGCAACTCAACACTGACTAAAGATGGTAATAATAGTGAACTTATAAAATATGAGGTTAATTGCACTGGTGAGAGTGAAAGTGGGTCGACTCTATCAATGTTTATGGATGATTCTTTGCTGAGAAATGCAGAAGAAATGTGTGAAGAAGAAGTGGTTGTGCCTGTTGATTTGCAGAAAGGAGAGAGTGGTAATGGGTTTGAAAGAATGATAGAGAAAGGGTTTTTGTTGGACTGGACAGCAAGTAATTGTAGCATTTGTGAAGATAGTGGTGGCAAATGTGGGTTTGACAATAACACTTACCATTTTAAGTGTTTCTGCCCAGACAGGCCTCACGGTTGGGATTGTAAACCTCTTCCTATCTCCGGTGAGTTTTCTTTTTTTTTTTTTTTTTTTAAATTTTACTTTAAAGCACCAATATCTTAATTTTATACATGCAATTCATATTTTATTCATCATTTCTACGTTAGACCATTCAAAATATATTTTTTCTTTTTTTATTTCTTTATTTTTACTTTAAATTCTTCTTCCACTCTCATGTTGAATTTACAAAATTATATTTCATTTGGAAGAATGGATATATACTCTTTAATTATTGGCTAACACTTCTATTCGATTTAGAAGAATTTTTCTTTACGTGTATGCACGCGTGTGTGTAGTGTAAGAATAGTTTAGCTTCCATTTGATGTAGCTAATTTTAGATACAGCATAACATAATAACATAAAATATCTCGAATTTGAAAATTTTTATATAATTTCTACATAGTTAACATTGTATTTTGTATCAACATTATATTTTTAATTTACGATTAATAACAATTTAATAAAAAATTGCACAAGTTGACGTGTTACTGTCCCACTCGTTCATATTATCAGTAACTCTGCTTTGTTCAAACAAAGCGTAAAAACTTCATGCATGATTCGCCAGCATTGAATTTAAGGTGTTGGAGGTACGTAGAGCACAGTGTGCTGATATTTCGTGACAATGATTGTTCTATTCAATTTTCATGGTTTGACAACTTGTATTTTCCTGATTCAGTATTTGATTATTTTGCAGAGAATTCTAAAACTAGAAGAGTGACGCTTAGAGCTACAGTAGCAATAGGTACCATAGATTAATACCTACAATTCCTTTGTTATTTCACTACTTTCTCTTCTATTTCCATTCTTGTAATTTTTGCAATGCATAATTTTCTCTTCTCTTTCTGCACAGCAGCTGCTGGAATTGGGTTACTGATAACTATTACAGTCTGCTGCATTAGGAGAAAACGCTTATCCAGTAATTTCATGTTCCGCTGGAGGATAAGAACACAAGATTTTCGAACTATTGAGGCCTTTCTAAGAAGCCATGGACCACTGACGGTAAAAAGATACGAATATTCTGAAGTTAAGAAAATGACAGGGTCCTTCAAATTTAAAATAGGCCAAGGAGGGTATGGAAGTGTGTATAAAGGTAAGTTACCGGATGGATGTCTTGTAGCAGTAAAAGTCTTGAAAGAATCAAAGAGCAGTGGAGAAGAATTTATTAATGAAGTTGCAAGTATCAGTAAAACTTCCCATGTCAACATTGTTACTCTATTAGGATTTTGCTTTGAGGGTTCCAAACAAGCTCTTATCTATGAGTTCATCTCCAATGGATCTCTTGAAAAGTACATATATAAACAAAATTCTTTGAAATCTAATCAACAACTAGGATGGGGAACTTTATTTGAAATTGCAGTTGGCATTGCTCAAGGATTGGAGTACTTACACCGAGGTTGTAACACAAGGATATTACATTTTGACATAAAGCCTCACAACATTCTTCTGGATGAAAATTTCTGTCCTAAAATATCAGATTTTGGTCTTTCTAAGATATGTGCTAAAAGGGAGAGCATCGTATCAATGATGGGTGCGAGAGGGACAATTGGATATATTGCACCTGAAGTATTTTACAGAAACATTGGTGGGGTTTCTCATAAATCTGACGTTTACAGCTATGGAATGCTGGTGCTAGAAATGGTTGGAGCAAGAAATAAAATTAGTGTAGAAATTGATCATACAAGTGATGTATATTTTCCGGATTGGATATACAAACGTCTTGAACTAGACCAAGAACTTGGACTTTGCGGGATCAGCAACGAAGAGGAAAACCAGATAGCAAGAAAAATGGTATTAGTGAGTCTGTGGTGCATACAAACTAACCCTTCGAACCGGCCATCAATGGACAGAGTAGTGGAATTGTTGAAAGGAAGGCTTGTGTCTCTGGAAGTCCCACCTAGACCTTACATGTCTTCCCCTTCAAGATCCCTTCTACCATCAATGGCTGATTCTTTGACTACAACTATTACGACAGGCTGACTTATTTATTATTATCAATTTTTTTTTGGTGGGGGGGGGGGTGGGGGCCGGGGGGAGAGAGGAAAAGACTAAGGAGAAACAAAGCCATGGATTCTGTGACAGATTCTCATTTTGATTACTTTTTCATTTTACATGTAACGATTGTAGCAAAGACTATTAGGAAGGCAACAATGTAAAAAATTGATAAAAGTTCAAAATATCCAAACTAAAATTTAGAAAAATGACAGAGGCAAAATGCATTTTCAGGGGAAAAGGAAGGCAACAATGAAGTGTGTATACCCTTATATATAAACAATTCTATCAAAATGACAAAGAATCCTAATCTGTAAGCCAAACTAAATCAGTAACTTGATCTGAATTCAAAATACTCCGTATTTTACGATATACATACTATATTAACAATCCTAATTCATAAAACCCATGTCAACGAAGAAATCTTTTGGGATTTATAGATGAAGTTGCAAGCATCAGTAGAACTTCCCATGTCAACATTGTTACTCTTTTAGGATTTTGTTCGAGGGTTCTAAAAGAACACTTGTCTTCGAGTTAATGTTTAATGGATCTCTTGATACTTATATATACCAAGAAAATCCTTCCAAAGCTGATCACTTGAATTGAGGTTGTAACACAAGGATTTTGCATTACGACATAAAACCTCATGACATTGTTCTCAATGAAAGTTTGTGTTCTAAAATCTCAGATTTTGGTTTACCTAAAATATGCCTTGGGAAAGAGAGTACTGCGTCAATGTTGGGTGCCAGAGAGGAACAGCAGGGTATATCGCACCTGAGGTATTCTGTAGAAATTTTGGAAGTGTTTCTCATAAGTCTGATGTTTATAGTTATGGCATATGTTACTGTTTGAAATGGTTGGAGGATGATATATATCACTGCTAACTATGCCATAACTATAAACAGTTCCACTAAAACCATACTTGTCCTCTCCTTCAAGTTCTCCAATATCAGAAGCAAATTCATCAACTGTAAGTACAACAATATTATGATCTTGTTAGTGTAAATTGCTCCAAAAGGGTGTACTTTGTTGCATTTTTGCAAATTGCTACTAATCAATTGTAGAAATTAGAAAATCAATGTTACTTGTATTAGTTCCTCCATCATTAACTTAATTCATTTGGATTTTAATTCTCTTTTGGTTGGTTGATTTTCTTTTCCTTTTTTGGACTTGATCATAAGGTGTTAAAGATTGTGTCCGTTTGATAGGCTACGCAGCCAGACTTTCTTGCTTGCTCAGAAATTGCGTCCGTTTGGTCTCAGAGATTTATAATTTGAAGATGGATAGAGTATTAAAGACTAATGAAAAGAATAACTGAAAAACATTTGAAGTTCTAGACTCTAGCCCTAGACCTCAAAAAATTACCAAGTCAAAAAGTTCAGATAAATTACAAAAAACGGCCAAAACAAATATTTTTTTTTTTTCTTGCATCCATTTGAAAACAAAGACTTTCAACTTCCAACTTCATCAAAAGAGACGATTCTCGAAAGAAATTCAAGAATCATAAATGCAAGAAAATTCATGCACTATAATAATTTAAGTAAAAATATCATTAATTCCTCGTTCGGAATAAATGAATTCCACCAGATTTTATGAAGTTTATTTATAAATTCATATTTTACGTTTGGAATGAAAAAAAAAAATTTAGATTTTAATTTTAAGAATTCAATTCTATAGAATTGAACGTAACTACACCAAATTCCATAAAAATATGTGAAATTTTCAAATGAATCGTATAAAACTAAGCAATCTAAATTTTTATAGAAAAACTACCCTCCTCCTTCCACAAAGTCAATTTTTCATTTTTTCTTAACTTATTTAATTTATTTATTTTGTTAAACTTGACTAAGATCATTTAAAAATTTTTCTTTAAAAAAAAAAATCTTATTATTGTGTTTTTTTATTTTAATATTTTTCATCTTTTATTTTAATATTTTTAGTATTTTTTTGCTGTTGAGGTGAAAATTCAAGTTAAATATACATTTATCACTGAATTAAATGCAATAATTTTATTAATATTATTTTTATTTATTGATAAAAATATAAAAAAATATGTAGCATAACATAAATATAGTTGATATTTTATTATTTATTCTTTTGAAATTACCATTTTCAAGGATATTTTAATAAAAATAAATGAAATTTCAATTATTAATTTATTCCGTTCATAATTATATGGAATTCAATTAATCATATCAAATATGAAAAAAACTTCATTCATAGCATATAAAAAATGATTGTATTGCAAACTCTATTGTGTTTACTCCTGCCATCAATGTATTTTTTTTTTTTTTTTTTTTTTTTTTATGGAACTTTCTTTGCTAATAGAAAGTGTAATGACTTTCGAACCCCTTTCGCGGTTTTACATTTTTGTAAATAATTTGAAGATACAAAAGAAAGAAAGAGAAGAAATTGTGCGAGTTGTCAGTCCATGGGGTCGGTTTGGATTATGTAATGTTTTCTTCATTTAAAATTATTATCTTTGACATTCCATTTTGGTCAAGTCTAAAGCAAAGCTCGCAGCCCATTCATTGAAATCATGTTCACTGTACATTTGAAATTGAAGAAGCTACTTCTTTCATGACCTTAATTAAATGGATTTAATTTTTAAAAATAAGAATTAGAGGCAACGAAGAAAATTCTATTGTGAATCCCTTAATATTGTATAAAATATTAAAATTAACTAACATATTTTTGTATTTTAAAAAATTCATAGACTATCTTATCTTTTCGTCTAATTTTTTCACTTTTCAACGTTAACTCGATGCAAAAAGATTGGTCAAATAAGAGAGATAAAGAGACAATTACGATTTTATCCTAATAAAATATGAAAATTAATTTATGTATCCTTGCATTTTGAAAAAATTAATTGTTAGAATGTTGTTGCAACTGCTGCTGTGTATGGTGATTGGAAAATTAAAATGCAATCAAACACAATAAATCATATACCAAAATACTCAAAATTTTCATGAGTATTCAAGATATGCAATCAATTTTCATGAGTTGGTTGGCCATAATAGGCTCGAGAACAGCCTCACTAAATGGTGGTTTTACTGTTTTTATCTAAAGCCTCAATAAATAGAAGGAAAAATACTCAAAAGACGACGAAAAATTGACTTTAATTCACATTAATCCCTTGATATTGTGGAAAAGAAAATGTTTCACCGGAATATGAATTGTCTATTATTTTCATTTTGCATTTTGCAAATTTAAATAAAAAAAAGAAAATTAACTATAGAAATGAGAAATAGAGATTGAGGAGAGGGCTTTCATGACTGTTGTCACTGGAGTTCATTGAAGATCGATCATAAATCGACTGGAAAATGAGGTCCAATCAGTTTTTGTGTATGAAGAAGAAGGAAAGCATTATCTTAAGGTATTTTTGCCTTTTCCTTAAGCATTTAACAAAAGATTTCGGTGTATGATTCATTAGGTTTGGTTGTGTTTTAATTTTCTGACCACCATACACGATGGGGGTTACTAAGATACTCCTATAATTAATTTTTTCAGAATACAAGAATAATTGAGTTAATTTTGATATTTTATATTGACAAAATCATAATTTTCTCTTTATCTCTCTTTTAATTAACCTTTTGGCATTGACTTAATGTGGAAAAATGAAAAATTGTTAAAGAGGTATTGTTGAAGTATCGCAGCAATTAGGTTTTAAGCAGTTTAATTATTTTTTTGATATTTAACTATCGCATGACAATTGAAATAATTAAAAGAGTTTTAAATTAAAGGCAAGACTTTCAATAAAAAAAGTAAAACGCTAAATGTTAGATAAGATAATATTTCATTAAACGCATATTATTCACTGAAAAGCTCTTTTATAAATTATTTCATCGAACGTTGTAATACATCAAAATAATATTTTGACGTAATCAAAACTCTAAACACTATTTCGATCACTCTTGTTGAACATAGCTATAAAATTATAAATTAAATAATTTAATAGACAAAGAAAGTTGTCCTTTTTTTCATAATCTTTTCTCTTCCTTATTGACCCTTATTAAATATTTAAAGCTAGAATTTCCTCATTTATACCATAATATAATCATCTGAAATTTGAGTTACATTATCAAACCTCTTCATTGAAATAAATTAAAGCCCCTTGATTGTAATATTTATTGGTCAACCTATACAAAGGCCCAATTTGGGTCATTATCTTTATATTCAACGGTCTACAATTTAAGGCGATACCAAAATTGTATAGATAACCTCTCCCATGTTACAAACAACTTGCGAGACTCAAAAGTCTCCAATTATCTACTTTGCCCAGGAGAAAATAAAAAAAAAAAAAATTATAATATCAAGTCAAACTCATCTCCTTAACTCCTATTCTGTAATCCCATCTTCTTTTCAATCTCCAACTTCAAAAAAAAAAAAAAAAAAACCATCTTTCTCTCTCTTTCTCTACATTATCAAAATCCACAAATGAACCAAAATATTTTGCAAATACCCTTTTCTCCATTGATAAATCTCTTTATTATTATTTCCTTTCTTCTTGCAAGAAAGGCCTTATGTATAGATCCTTATTTCTTGGCCTGCAACCCTAAAACCTGTGGCGATGGCCAAAACATAACCTTTCCTTTCTTTATTGAAGACCAGCAAGAATCTTTTTGTGGGTATCCTGGATTCAATCTTTCTTGCCAAAATGGGCATCCAATACTTAGATTACAAGATGCTAACTATATTATCCAACAAATCAACTACAGAAACCAGACTCTTCGTATCTCAAATGCTGCCGTTTTCAATACAAGCAGTACTTGTGTTCCTTCATTCAAAAACGTGTCATTACCCGATGATAAGTTCAGGTTATCCCAAAACCAAACAGACCTCTTCTTGCTATACCGTTGCAACTCAACACTGATTAGAGATGGTAATAACAGTGAACTTATGAAATATGAAGTTGATTGCTTTGGTGAGAGTGAAAGTGGACCGACTCTATCAATGTTTAAAGGTGATCCTTACCTGAGAAAAGCAGAAGAAGTGTGTAAAGAAGAAGTGATTGTGCCTGTTGATTTGCAGAAAAGAGAGAGTAGTAATGGGTTTGAAAGGATGATAGAGAAAGGGTTTTTGTTGGACTGGACAGCAAGTAATTGTAGCATTTGTGAAGATAGCGGTGGCAAATGTGGGTTTGATAATAAGACTTACCATTTTAAGTGTTTCTGCCCAGACAGGCCTCATGCTTGGGATTGTAAACCTCTTCCAATCTCCGGTGAGTTTCCTATTTTTCTTTTTTTAATTTTACTTTAAAGCACCAATATCTTAATTTTATGCACGTAGTTCATATTTTGTACGGTCATAATATTTAAGAAAAGGGAAATATTAAGGCCATCCATATAAAATATAAATGAACTGCATGAAAGGAATGAAAATAAATCATCCCTTGTTGATAAACATTTTCAATCTTGTTCAGAATTAGAGCATGAGAGACCCTTAACAGAAGACGCGCTTGCAAAAATAAAATAATGTTGTCGAATACGGCGGAAATCTTTAAGTATTATCAATGGGTGTGGTCTTAGAGACAAAATTAGTTTAATAATGTAAATTAAGCAAATAGTAGGACTTTGAATATTGTCATTATTGGCATGTGGTGTCCCTTCCTTCCTATCCTCCCTATGGACCTTGCTGTCTCATTCCATTAATAAGCCACTTGAGTTTTGGATGGGGACGTGACTTAATTGGGTTCTTAGATGTTGATCGGATGAGGCGGCCACATGTTGATTTTGCCGAAAAGGGCTTTGCTGTGCGTCCACCGACTAGGGTCAAAATATATTTTTTCTGTCTAGGTGAGTCTCCCCTTGCTAGGTTCAGCAGACCCTCTGTGAACACAGTAAGTTACTCCAAATGAGTGGCTACAATACAAGGAACATCCTGCCATAAAAATATATTTAATTTTAATTTTCATACAAATTAAAAAAATATATAGTTAAATTATAACTTTTACTACATATTTTTCTAACGTATTTTTAATTCTAGGAATACTGAAGTTAATGTTTTACTTATTTGTTTATTCCAAGATATTAATATATTTATTAACGTAAATGCACATTAAATAAGAATAACATAAATAAAGTTTGAATTAGGTAGCTTTGTCTGTGGTCTAAGCTTTTGAAGTCGGCAGTCAAATCTGTTCCTTGAAATTTCAAGGGAATGAAGTGGACCAAAGCCATAATTATTATAATTATTATAATAAAATACAATTAATCATGACTTAACACTGATCCTGATTCTTTAAAATATTGTTTTTCAGCTACACATACGTTTTTAAATCCTGTGCCTCTTTAAATAAATGGGAAGATTTTTTTTTTTATTTTTATTAATAAGTTCTGTCAATTTTTTAGTTTCCACCTCCAAGTTCTATCTTTCTAGGAAAGCTGGAAAAGAAAAATATCTAGAAATTGAAAGATTTCTGATTAACCATCTGCTCTTTTGTTGACTTGAATCTGAAGTCTTCTGTAATTGTTTATTACTAGTAATTTTTAATACATGTTTTCTACTTCAAAAATAGATAAATAATATTTTTTGGGGTTGAACAATGTTTTAAAAAATGCAAGATGAGCTCAAGCTGTTTGAATTAAAATGGATTAGACAAATTGAACTTTTTTTTTTTTAACTAACATTTAAACAAGCTATTACTCTCTCTGTCCTATAGAAAATGAAAGTTTAATAAAATTGATTTAAGTTTTGAAATATCTAAAGTAGAAAATAAAACAATGAAAGGAAAAAAAAAAGGCATTCCTTTAAAAAGGAAAAAGAAAACTATGAAGGGTTTCTTCGATAATATTAGCTAAGTGAACATTAGAGTGTTTAACTGTTTATAAAAAATTATGTTATCGCTGTAATTAGTAGAGATAAAAACAATAAGCTTATAGACAAATATTTCAATTCTATCAAAATCATAAAGAATCCAATTTCTAAGCAAAACTAAATTTTCTATTACAAATATAATTTTAAAGCTTTTGTATGGCATGTTTTAGTGGAACCAATTGATTGGTCATGGTGCAATTTCCTATAACTTGGATTGAAGTTTCTTCTATAACTAGCACAAACAATAAAATAATTCTATATTTTAAGTTGAACTTTGTCATTTTAGTTTGTTTGATCCAAAAGGACAAGATACAAACAAGTATTCAAGACCCAAAATTGAAAATTTCCATTTCCAAATCAAGTTTTCCCACATCAAGAAGAATCAAATGCTATAATAACTCTTGAAGTTGACTGAAAGGCCTTTGTTGGTGTTGTTTCTGTGAGACTTGCTTGAATGATCTGATGAAAACAATTCCAAAGCTTTTCTTTAGGCGCCTCTTCTTCTCCGGTTCCTTTTTTCTTCCTCCTATTCACCTTTACCTATGTCTCTGCATATCTTGTTCAATTTTTTCATTGTCATCCTTTCAGTAGACTTAGTTCTATCAGCAGAGTCAAAATATGAAGCCTGCAAGCCTAAAAACTGGTCCAAATATACGCTATCCATTCTATATCAGAAAAAACCACACAGACTATTGTGGTCATCCTGGACTCGATGTTCTATGTGAGAATCGCAAGCCAAATTTATAAGACCTCTCGTACTGGTTACATCATCCAAAACATTAACTATGAAAACCAGTCATTTCGGTTAATTGATACAGAAATACTCGACTCTACTTGCCCCACTCCTAGAAAAAACTATACATTTGATCGATCTTCGGTCGATTTTTGTCCTTACCATGCTGATATCTTCTTTTTCTATAACTGCAATACCTCAATTTCTGCTAACTATAAAGAATCTGGGATTCGCTGCAATGGCAAGTCCAAGAATGAAACGTTTTTTACATTAGTACCTAGAGATGAGCCTTTGAATTGGAACAGAAAAGCTTGTGATTCTATAGTTGCTGCACCTGTTCAATTAGAACAAGAGAACATCAATCAAACAATAGTACATGTTGACTACAAGAAGTTGTTAAAAAATGGGTTTACTTTGAAGTGGATTGGATTAGGATATAGTTGCGGTGAATGTCAAAGAAGTGGTGGCCATTGTGGATTTGAAGAGGGAAATAGTGTATGTTATTGTCCTGATGAATCCCATCCTAAACACTGTAATGATGGTAAAGCACTTTTGAGTTAATTTGTGCTCCGTGTTTGATTTTTTGGATGTTAGAAGAAATAGTTGTATTCCTAGATTGAAGCCTTTAAGATTAGCCTTTAATGTTCTTCTCTAGATTTTGAATTATAAGACATTAGTGAAAATGACCTCAACTTACAAATTCCTCCCCAGTGACCCCGTCAAAATATATTGATTATTTCTTAGGATTCACATGCTGTTTTCTCCAATTTGCAGTAATAGCATACCTTTTTTCTCCACTACAGACCATCCGAAGTTTTCATGGACCATGTAAGAAAAAGAAAAAAAAAAAAGGTTCCTGTTCATATTTAGAAAGACGCGTTATAGCACTATCAACAATTGTGATTATTCTTTTCATCATATGTTATGTTAGATGTTAGGAATTCTGAAGAGTCAAAAGGTTAGAAACATTAACATGTGGTGCTAGTCAATTTGGAGGTGTAAACTCCACAAAATGGCCGAAACTTTGAACTTCTTCTTCTATAAGTGTATTTCTGCAAGTCTTCTCTGTTAAAAATTTCCAAGTCTGGCGTGTTTAACTGATAAAGGCAGAAGATTCATTAATACTTAAGGGAGATACGCACTCTACTTTTAACAAACACAACAAAATCTTTTCTTTACTATTATTTTTTCTGGGTTTTTATTTGAAATGGCACGTCTTTTTGTATTGGTTCCGTTTTTTGTATGTCACTTAGCACTTCACTCTGCTGAAGAAGAAGAAATGAAGCACCGTCCAGACTGCCCGCCTTTTTTTTGTGGTAAACTTGGTGACATCAAGTTCCCCTTTAGTAACACCACAGGTCCTCCCAATTGTGGTTTGCTAAAGATAAATGGTTGTGATAGCGATATCCAAAATATACAGTTGGAGAATGGAGGAACATGGTATGAGGTTACAGATATATCACAGGCTGGTGATATTTCTATTCATGATCAAGCGTTTGCAGACCTTTTGCATTCTTACAATTGTGAAACCTTTAAGAATCTAAGTCTTCCTAGATTTCCTTTTGTGTCTTTTGAAATTAAGAACAACCTAAGCTTGTTCAAATGTGATCAGAAGCTTGGTCATCCTTACCAGTTAGAATATACTACAGGCTGCAATAACTCGCATATCTACTACCCTCCACAATACCAAGCACTGCCAAGTCTTCCACCTCAGTGTTCACTTATTCAGCTTCCTAGAAATCAGACTGGAAATCGAAGTAACATATTTACCCTACTAACTGCAAACTTCTTTCTTCAAGTGCATGTGCATAAAAATTGTAGAAGATGTTATGATAGAGGAGGAGAATGCAAGACTAACCGTGAGGAACATTTTTATTGTGCTAACGTAAAAGAAGGTACAAAAAAATGGAACTAAAACAAATCGAATCAAGCATACTCATATTTCTTAATTTGCATGCTGAGAATGGAAAAAAATATACATATATTATATACACAATCTCATTCAAGAGAGCATTTTGGCTTTCACTACTTTTTTAAATGGATCCTCAGGTTTTGACTCTTCTCTGTTAAATGCCATGTGTTAAGATTGTATATTTATAATGCAGTTCTTTTTGTATTCTGTTGCAGGAAATAACAAATTGGGAATGAAGCTAGGATTAGGATTAGGTGAGTGAATACCTAAAATTTTCTTTGCTTTATGTTTCTTCTTAACCTGCACTAGAGATTTTTTGACAATAATTGATTTTAGTCTGCGCTTTCAAGTGCAGGTATTGGAGTATCAGTGATAATATCATTCCTTTTTATTTTCTGGGTTTACCGCAGAAGAAGACAAGCTTCCTCAAACATAATGTCAACAAATTCCACTTCTGATCTCTCCTCAAAATCGGATGTAGAACTGGGCGGCATCTACTTGGGTGTCCCCCTTTTTTCCTATAATGAACTTGAAGAAGCCACTAGTAATTTTGATGGTAAAAAAGAGCTCGGAGATGGAGGTTTTGGAACTGTTTATTACGGTAAGAAGATCAAAAGTCGAGTTCTCTTTTTTAGTTAATTTGGCCCTGAATGGAGTTCGAATTTGAGACATCTTAGTCTGGGAAACAACTCTAGTACTACTGAGTTAAACTTATTGGTAAAGTCCAATACTTGATTACTTGGTTAAATGAGCTTACTTTCGATCTGTTAAAACCAGGCAAGCTCCGAGATGGACGAGAGGTTGCTGTAAAACGGCTATACGAGCACAACTACAGAAGGGTAGAGCAGTTCATGAATGAAGTAGAAATCCTGACACGCCTTCGCCACAAAAATCTTGTTTCCCTTTATGGATGCACTTCTCATCGCAGCCGTGAGCTTCTTCTTGTATATGAATACATTCCTAACGGTACAGTTGCGGATCATCTCCATGGTGATAGAGCAAAGTCAAGTCCACTGACATGGCCTATTCGACTGAGCATAGCAATAGAAACAGCTACTGCTTTATCCTACCTTCATGCCTCTGACATCATACACCGAGATGTCAAAACCAACAACATTCTTCTTGACAATAATTTCTGCGTCAAAGTTGCTGATTTTGGACTCTCCAGGTTGTTTCCTAACGATGTTACTCATGTTTCAACTGCTCCACAAGGGACACCAGGTTATGTCGATCCTGAATATCACCAGTGTTATCAACTTACTGATAAAAGTGATGTTTATAGCTTCGGAGTTGTGTTGATCGAGTTGATATCATCAATGCCTGCTGTTGATATAAGTAGGCATCGACACGAGATTAATCTGGCTAACTTAGCAATAACCAAGATTCAAAAATGTGCATTTGATGAGTTGATCGACACATCTTTTGGGTATAATTCAGATGAAAAAGTTAAAAGAATGACTATTTCAGTAGCGGAGTTGGCATTTCGATGTTTACAACTAGACAAGGAAATGAGGCCTTCAATGGATGAGGTTTTGGAGGAACTAAGGAGAATCCAAAGCATTGGAGGGGAAGTAAAAGGTGATGATGATGATGATCAGGCATTGAGGAATATTCTGCCACTATTTTCACCACCGGATAGTGGTGATGAATCGCTGTTGAAGAATATTCGATTGCCTCCTTCACCAGATACTGTAACTGCTAAATGGCCTAGCTGTAATTCGAATACTCCTAGTGTTAGTGGTTAAGCTTGGTGCTGCTTAATTTTGAAGGTGGCTAAATCTGAGATGGTTAACATTTGTATTAGATGGAAATTAGTTTCTCATCTTGCTTTCTATCTTCTGTTGTTTATAGAGAGAAATTTAATTAAGTCAAAGGATGAGTAGGTCATTGTTCAAGGGAGTGTATATAGAAAATGAAGGCCATAGCTATATACCGGTGTCCATGCACATATAAATATATTTTCTAAATTTTAAATCATGAAATTGAAACAATAAAGAAATGCAATTGAAGTAAAGCCCACTATCCGGTCAAAGAGAAAAACAAACGCAGAGAATGAAAGGCAGAAATTTATTTTGGTTGAACCAATCAAAATTATTCTAACGTTAAAATTTCTTCCTTATATAGTCCACTCTTTTTTTTTTCCCTTCAAGTCTTCGTTGCCAAATTTCCAAGTCAACTGACGTGTTTAGCAGATAAAGATTTTGATATATATTTTTGAAAGATGAAATAACAGAAAGAAGAATTACAGACCGGTGCTGCC
>CANUEP010222603.1:5000-29626 GCA_947857235.1 Jatropha podagrica
TCTCTCTATATGTTTCTTAGCACACCATTTAGAAGCCATAATACTTCATCTAAGACACATAAAAAGCATTGGAATTATTTTTAGGCCATTTAGAGTTGAAGCTTTCGACCCCAAAGTCCAAAGGTATACCCCTTTAGTCCAAGAAGCCCGTATGAAATCCTATTATGGAGATGGGCAACTTGCATAGGGTCTTTTCATCGAATCAGCATGTCTCTCTTAGCTGCTCAATGCATCATTCAAAATTGCATACACTATAAATTCATGAGAAAATATATGCCACTCCAAAAGCATTTAACATTTTTTGCTCGATATCTCTATATATATTGCTTGGCTCACTATTTTGATGCCATAATATTTTATCTTAGACATGTAGGAAGCATTATTTTGAAGGCCTATTTAGAAGCTAATATCATCAGTATGCCTCTTTGGCACCCCGTATGGGTCTTTCAGGTGATATTTTAAAGTCTTGTGGTCAAATTGATATGTCTATCTTGTCTGCTTAATGCGTCATTAAAAATTACATACGCCATATAAATTCATCCGAAAAATAGGTTTTTCAAGATCTACCACTGCCTCCATGGCAGACAATAAGTAAATAAAAAAACAAACTAAATGCATGGAGAATCTATATTTCAGCAACCAATAGCAAAACGTAAAACAAATCAGTAACTTATCCAAGCAATCAAAACATATGATCTTACACAGAAATGGCACTTTATTCTAACCAAACATCATAACAGATAGAAGAGTATTTATTGAAATACAGATAGTTTAAAATGGCTACTTCACCGCACGTATTGGACGAGTTGGTCTGGAAGGAGAAAATTTTGATGTCTCATGTACATGTGCATCAAACCTATTATTCTTCTCATGAAATTTCCTGATATAATCAGAAGCCTTTCCATCTATAATGCTGTACTCATCAATCACATATGAAGAGCCACTCCCTTCATCAGGCTGCATTACAAATGAAACGGGTTTTGACCTGCTCCGTACCTGCTGTGACTTTCGGCTTCCAGGAAGTTCAGGCAGCAATGGTTCTTTAGCATCCTTGATAGAAACTGTCACAGATGGCATGTTTTTGGTAACTGAAGGCCCCGTTTCTCCGAGGCTCATCTTAGCTAAAGAAAAAGAAGACAGTTTAATAATGTTTACTACCACCTTCATCGACTTCTCGCAGAGGGAATCATTGCCCCTGACTTTACCACTCATGACTGCTCTAAGAAATTTCTATGTTCAGTTTCTTCTGCTAGAACAAATGAAACAGAAAGTCTGCAGAACTAACCAAGTGGCTAAATTTTAGTGTTTAGCTTCTTCTCAGTTTATTGGGAACTTTAGTCATGGCTATATAAAGGCAAACTTCCTCTGGTTTGTGGAGATTCCTTTCCCAATTCTTTAGACAAGTTCTTTGCTTGAAGGATGATTAAATTAACAAAGGAGGGTCGAGAGAATCCATATTCCTCACTGAACTGTGCATGACAAATGTGCATCCAGTGAAATATCAAATTTAATTCCAGCACGGATTAGTATGATATGATGCAGACAGGCCAAAGAAAAAAGAATATTTGTGTGGAGAATGAATAAATGCCAATCCATTCAATATTTGTTTAAAATAGGATAGGTAATACTAACTTTCAGATATGCTGCAGAGGCAAAGCATGCCCTAATGAGGTTTTCTAAATTCAAACTTATTCCTCAGCAGTATCAGATGTGTTGCTTGTCTCCAAGTCAAGTGAAGAACAAGATTCTTCTATACTACTTTCCTCTTTTGTACTTTCTGAAAGCTTCTCTTTGCTATTCGCCATCATTTTGTTTCACCTTCTCAAGGAAGGGCTTGACAGAATCTTACCTCTGTCTCTCTCTCTCTCTCTCAAAAATTTCTAAACAGCTAGCCATAAAGTGTTTTAGTGCTCTGGATATTGGATATTCTGAGATGCTTTCAATCAATAACTAGAAAACCATCTCAAGTTCTTATGCTCTCTAACTCACACAAGGAGAATAAAAGTTATCATCCTACAATTAGTGCAAGAATCACGTAGCATCTGTGACAAGAAACCCAAATTGTCCTGTCCCATCAAAGGTTATGAAATATTAGAGCCAAACATATTATATGAAATTAGAAAAACACAAACTGCCCATAGATTAGGACTTCTCCTTACCAAACTATTAGAGCAGTAAATGTACTAACTAATTGTGATTGAACGCACTAAAGACGTTGTTTGTAATGTTACATCCAACAACAATCCTTTCTTGTGTTAAACTTGAAATACTCAAACATTTCTCATATCTTTACTAAGAGCTTAATCTGCAAATAGCTCAACTGATGTGAAAAGAATGATTCAACAAATAGCTAAACCTTCTACTGATATGAATAGAACAGCAATATATTAATAACAACTAACTCCTTCCCTCTCTCCCTGATATACACTTATTGAACCCCATATTCCCAAACTCAGTTAACAAACTTGAAGTGCACAGCACACTAAAACAATGAAACGAAATATAAAATCAGTACTCTATCTCCACATCTAACATTAAAAGATACAAGTAAAATAAAGAGAAGATTCAAGCAAAATACTAAAATTGTTGTCAGCTCGGGCAAAGCGTCACATTCACCATATTAGAAATAGATCACATATTATATGAGTACATTTATTACATGCAAAAGTACCAGAACTTAATATAGATGAAATCACTTTTCTTTATTAGTTTTCATCATTTTACATTTTGGAACTCCAAAGTGCTGGACTTCATTTGGTTATCTATTCTGTTGGTTGAAGTAGCACCATTCCACTTTGAGCTGGCATATGTCCTAGCTGGTTTTTCATAATAGGTCATATGTTTTGATACGTTGTATGGACTATGTTTAGTGACAGGTGGAATTTCGGAAGTTTATCTAGGTGTACTACGCTGGAAGCTCCAAAGCTGCGTTTTCATCAGCTGCCAAATTTAATGTAGAACGTAGACAATTGGAATTATACTTGAGACCTTTCATATGCTGGGACCAAATACGCCAGCAAAATTCTTATGCTCAAACACTTTTAGTCTAAATAGACAGGACGTATAAATTCCAGCAAAACATAATACCGGTAATATTTACTTATTTATTTTTTCCATTTCTGTAATGTCTGTCAAACCAACTCACCGATGGTAGATGTGGTTGGCAAATTAGCTGTTATAACAGAATGAATATCAGAGGTAGCACTTAAGTGAGAAAACTTATCACTATACAGTCTTGAATTAAAGGTATAAATACATATCACTTTATAATTTATGCATTCACACTATAACATGATTCCACATTATCTCAACAGAAGTCAATGCATTTGCTCATTAGAAAACTTGGCATTTCAACCCACAAAAACAGGTTTAGAAGTCATATTTTGAAATTGCAAGTATTTTGATCCTCCAGCTGATATATCATACATAATGCTGATTTCTAATAAAATTTATTGAAGATTATTATTAATATGATTTTGTGAAATTTCTTGAATATTTGCTAAGGAATTCTAGAGACAGCAGAACCATTAAACAGATAGATTTTGCTACACTCAATGTTTTGAAATTCAGACTTTCCTTCAATTGCTATAAGCTTTTGACTTCTACAGATTGGAAAAAAAAATATTCACCTCCCATTTTATCAGAAAAAGTTAGAGAAACAATCAGCCAGTATCTTTACTCTTTTATTTGGGAACAATGTACAATGCATGCAAGAGATCAGCATGTATTTATTTCTCATTTTCTTGCGTAAAAGAATGTTTAAGAAAGAAAAACTTACAAAATATTTTTTGCAGCTGGTTTGCTTTGTGATACCCTTAATTCATCCAGATGAAAGCCAAGGGTTCGGTGCAATGTACGTATACCCTTGGAAATGTTCACCAGCAGTTGGTGTGGAAGCAGGTGAGTCATCAAGTGGCATTGTTGTCCAACACTTGTCAAAATTTGCTGTACAATCTTTTCCACTCACATCTGGCTTGAACTTTGGCTGCAATTCTCTTGCCTCTAATTTCTTCCAGTTGATTGAACGAAACCATTTATTATTTTTTACCTCATCACCTCCACCAGGACCACTGCCTAACCTCCTTGATGGTTCCTTTTGCAGCAACTACAAAAATAAAGTAAAAGAAAAATTATGTTTCTTCCTGTTTTTGCATGACTACTAGAAATCGAAACAAAGAGATGGTAAATAGTGTGTAAAGGAATTATGAAACCACACAGAACTGATACTTACTCCTTTCAGCAAAGAGTGAGCTTCAGAGCTAAGGTACGCCGGAAGCTTGACTTTCTCTTTGATTATTCTCTCCTGAAGTCTCTTTCTATCTTTGTGTGTAAATGGAGGCTACAGGTATTTAAATATATTAAGACCATTTTCAGAACCAGTATCAAAAATCAATACCTGATATAACACTTCTCACTTATTACAAAAGGGTAAGGAGGAGAATAACTGACAAAAGCAATTCATTGAAGCAAATAGGAAAATGCCATTAGCTAATGTTTGTGTCCACAGTAACCCAATGCATTACCTGCCCAGTTAGCATTTCATACAAGAGTATTCCAGCACTCCACCAATCTGCGTCTTTGTTATGGCCTTTAGACAGTAAAATTTCTGGAGCCATGTACTCCGTCGTCCCGCACATAGAATTGGATCTCCTCGATTCATCAATTTCCTTTGCTAGCCCAAAATCAGTTAGCATAACCTACATGGCAAGTACACTTTTTAGGACCTATATGAAAATGTTTAATGCGACGATTTTCAGAGATATTGCCACAAGATGGAGTGTATGAGCATGGCCATTACATGCCCATCAGAATCCATGAGAATATTTTCAGGTTTAAGATCCCGGTGCACAATCCCGCACTTGTGAAGATGTGAGACAGCAGAGACTATCTCAGCAGTATAAATCCTTGCCTGATCCTCACTAATCAAGACATGCCAAAACAAAAAATTAAAAATGGTTGACTTACATCATCATAAGAAGTTCAGAAGGTCAGATAATATACCTGAAAATCCCCTGTCGATAAAGATGAAAGAAAAGATGACCTCCATTTATAAAATCCAGGATCAGATAAAGCTTGGTCTTGGTCTGCAAAAATCAAGAAGATGAAAAGGAATGATTTCATAGAACACTAAATATCACATAGAGTTATGCATAATAAAAGCAGCATTAGGAGTTTATAATCTATCTTTAATTAGCCAAGGTGAAAGCTCATCCATTCCATAGGTCAAATAAAAAATTGTAGTATGCACATGCCTAATCAGTAACTTGATCGTAAGTATTAAGTAATGTACATTAATGACCTTAAAAACTAAGAACATTCCCAATCCCTATGAGAAACATCAACCCTTTTACCCATAAACAAGCAATTTGAATACAGTATGATGTTTTCCCTGCTTGTTTTACAGTTGTTCAACTTCAAGATAAGCAACAGTATCATTCTATTGGCAGAAGCATCTATCGCCAACAACATTAAACAATAAAAAAAAAAAAGAGTAACTATAAGCAATCCCATACACGAGTAGAAAGTTAAGCTAAAAAGTAAAGTAATTCAATAGTTTTATCAAGCTTATCAAATAGGACTCGGACTAAATGAAATTTTACAGATGTTATAACATGAATGTTGGAAACGCCCGCCCAAAGAACTTATACAAAATGTTTTATATAATTGGAATGACTATAATGTTTGCTTATGCTCCTTTGAAGCATTCTTCTCTTTGATAAAGAAGAGTTTTCATGTGAATTTAACAATTGCAGCATTGCTTAATCAATCATAAGGCCAAGCACATTTTACATTACAAAAACTACAAACACAAATCACCACCGAAGTTGAAGCTTAATAATAAAACTTGCAACAAGAAAGAGAAGAAACTAAAAAGGCACCTGAAAAGAGTAACGAAGCTGAACAATAAAGGGATGCACAACTTTAGTAAGGATATCTCTTTCAGCCTTCATATAATCAACATGATTCTTCTTGATAATAGTATCTTTCCTCATAACTTTCATTGCATAAATCCCATCACCATCACCAGAATCGGTCCCTTTCTTTCTAACTTGAAACACCTTGCCAAAGGCTCCACGCCCTACAACTCTCAAGATCTCAAAATCACTTGGCCCAATCTTGGTACTACAAGAACTCACTTCCTCGCTCTTCTTTCCCTTCTTGTCATCATCTTCTTCATTGTCGTTTTCATTTCCGATTTCAAGATCTTCTTCTTGGATTTGGAAAGGAAGGGAAGAGGAAAGGGTGTAGCGAGGGGAAGGGCCCACAAAGGAATGGGACCGGTTGTGGATAACGGGTGGGTCTCCAATAAAAGCGGAGGAAGAGGTGGATGTTGAAGTTGAAGGTGAGTATGATTGATTAGGGTGTGGAGTCAGTGGGCCAAATACCTCGGAAAAGTCGAAGTCGGGGTCGGGATTTGGAGGTGTGATGGTGAGCTTTTTGAGATTGGAGGATAACACAGAGTGAAGGTTTTTCTTTTGAGAATTCGAAACCATTATTAAAGAGCCGAGTCTATAAGGCAGCCAACAATTTATGGATCAAAGCGGGACGAAAGAGCTCTGCATCCATTTTAAAATAACATTGGAAGCTTTCACATATTTCATTACCAGAGGCACGAAACAGAGCATCGAATGCTTGCTGGGAACAATAATTGTATCATTATTGAACGATATTAACTAACGCGCCCATAAGTATTCGTGAGTTCCCTCGCCAAAATCTTAGTTAATTTTCGACTTCCTTTTCTTTTTTGCCCTTTTTATTTCTCTTTTTGACTTAATTGATTTGCAATTCACATAAGAAAATACTAAATTGAAACATACTTTACTTTGAACAAGTAAAAGAATAACGAAGTGCAAAAAAATAACATCATCGATTATTCTGAAGGCCGTGAGTGGTGAGGGTGACGACTGAGGAAGATAAGCTGACCTAACAAAAGATGAGTCATTATGGATAGGCATGAAGAAGGTATTAACAAAGAGCCCGCCTTTATGGAATGGAATATCTGACTGAGATTATTCTGAAGACGTTTAAATCTCAAGCGATTAGAACAAAGAAAGCACCAAAAACATATAAGAAGAAACAGAAAATATTTTATCTAATTTAGATCGAGTTATATGGACTAGCAATTGAGAACTGATAAGAGAAACAGAGAGAGAGAGAGAGAGAGAGAGAGAGAGAGAGAGAGCAACTTGTTAAAGGAAAGAAAGCATGTGGTGTAGTTCCTCCTCTTTTTTCTTTTCACTATTGCACACAGATTACATCTTTATACTGAAATTTTACCCCAAAAATTGAAGCCAGTGCGGTTCAAACCACTCAACATCCCACATCTCGACAATAAAAATACAACAATCACCCATTCTCTCCCAACCAATAAAAGGTGAAACCAAAACGATTCTCCTGAAAAAATTGGAGAATGATGAAATAATACACAAATTAAAAATGAATGAAACAGCTAATATACTCATGTGACTCGTCGTGACTAAAGATGAATCCTAAATAAGAATGCATATTTTTCTCTGCCTTCACTACTGTATATTCACCAAATTCAACTCCAGTGGCCTCAATGCCTCTTGAACTATCTGCTGGACTGTTCGGTTTCTCCGACAAACATCAGAAAGTTCTTCAATAGGAGACATCATGGCATTGATATCCATCCCAGATGCTGCATCTGACAATGCTTGAAAGAATCTTGCACGCTCCACCTCAGTGACTGCTGTCAGCGGAATTAGCGTAACACACTCCTTGGCCCACTCCACTGCTCTTGCTCCATATGCACGAGTTAGGGATAGTAAAGCATACATTACCTGGATTTAAAAAACAAAAAAATAAAAAAGAACTTCCTTCAATACCCAAACTTAATGACTGTAATTCAGCATGTAACAGGTTGAGTGTAGGAAATACCGTTTCTAATCGAGAACTAGGGAGTGCTCCAGCTACTGATGCAACCAGAATTCTAGTAATGCTAGCACCTCGAGGAACAATAACACTATCTCTGATGGATAAATATTGTCCCCCCATGCTAGACTTTGCGAGATCAAAGATGTCAGACAAGAATGTCAGTATGGAATTGGAGGCCTCTCTGCAAGGTTGAACGAAAAAGTCAGAACACGTAAAATAAATAGATGTCTAGAAGCACAAATACTTTGAAACAAAATGTAGTAGAATCATAATTTCACTTTGAAATAAAAATATTTTTTTCATGTGATGTATAGTAAAAGAAACATTTATTTATTACAATATGTATAGCTTATGCTGTCCTGACTTTAAAAACCTAGTATCAGTGAATCCGAGTCCTTGTATTTATATCTTGTGTATCTGTTTCATACCATACAGGGCATTTTGAACCGGTTTCCTTTCTAATTACATGTTTACTAACTAAATTTCAATATTGATACCATACTTGCTTACATACCGATGCACAAAAAGGGAAAAGTGTACCTGTGCTGTACTGTGATACCAATCATAGAGCAATCGACCAACAATGGAAACACAGTAGATGGTATAAATATTTGTGGGCAATAACGAATGCATCTCGATGCCAACAAAAAACAATCATCTACTATGTCAGGTCTGGCAGTGAAGTCCTGCAGGATAAATGTAAGGGTGATTAAATGTCACAACAGGTCACACAAATCCAAACAAGAAAAAGAAAGGCATTGCTTGTACAACTGAAACCTTGATATTGGTTAGAAGACATATTGTGTGCTTGAAGAGAGCTTCAACCAGATTTTTAAGGTAGAATGCACAAGATGGGTCAGAACCAAATATCTGCACCCCAAGAAAAATGGCAGGTCAATTTTTAAATTTGAAAATAACTAATAAATATGCTCACATTTGGGATGAAGTCATACCTTTATTACTTCGCTGGAGAGATAAAGGAAGCAAGACTGATGGTGCTGTTGAAAAAGGGCTTGGATCTCTTCTAGCATTACTCCAATTGTGATCCCCATGAACCTACCCGATGTTCTCACCTAAAGAAATTCCAAGTTCTTTGAGATCTTGAGCTAATATATTGATCACTTAAAAACACAATCAGTCACGATATATTACAACTTCGTGTAAAGTTGCTCACAGAATCTTTTACTCTAGGTTGCAAGAAACAAGCCTAGAGATTGGTCAACTTAACAAGCCATTTTGAAACAAATCCTTGGGTATACTCATGCTACAAATAGTTTGAATGTTAGACTAATAAATTTGGCCTAGTTAAGAATCAGTCTTGTTTCTGATTCTTTAAAGTTCAATTCTTTAACATTGCAAAAGGCACAGTTTTGCAAACTCACTGCGTATTTGCAAGCTCGACAAAGAGACTCCATTGACCGCATGTCCCAAGCACGACTGCAGCAGAAAAAACAGATGACGAAAGAGTGGAAAACTCATGATATATTTCCATTTTTGCATTATTGTCATAAAACTTACAGGTCAAAGATTGCTTTTAAAAGCGGCCAAAGTCTTTGAATAGCATCTGCCACAGCTTCAGGGTGATTTACATACCTGAAGACAATATTTAGTTGTGCCTTGCGAATATCAAACATATCAAGTTAATAACATAAATAAAATGATATCTCGCAAACCTAAAGATGTACGCAAGCCGATCAATGTGAACTGTTATCTCTCGGGCAGGTCTCTTCTCCAATAATTCAGGACCTTGATTGATGACTCCCTGGTTATTCCCATTATTACCTTCCTCGTATCAACAGTAACCATACAAAGGATGAATAATTCCACTAGTAAGAAATCTCACCTGTAGAGAAGCAACAACTGGCAAACATAATTTCTCCAAAGCCTGCTTAGCCTGCTCAGGAGGAAGTTCTGTAAGGACCATGCTGCAAAATAAATTTAGCACACAAATCCAAATCAACTAATCAATGGAAATTCATTTCACCATGTAAAAAACTAATTTCTAAAGTAATTAAGCACAATATATACCTCAAGGCTTCCACCACATGCAAAGAATCTTCAGCAGAGATTCTAAAACTACCTTCCCCAATTATTGCCCGGTGGTATATCGAGAAGAGATCATCAAAATATCCACAAAGCTTTCTTCGACAATCTACAATCAACATAAACCATTTCACGTGTGAGAAGATTCTGAAAGAGAAGGTCAACATAAATGATAGAATTCATACATCATGGAAAAATAAGGTGGGTGACAACTGGAGGAAAGTAAAACATCATAAATACAGTCCCAAAAGTAACAAAGCCACCAACTACACAACTGAGAACAAATAAATATGAAGAAATGATAAAAATCATTAACAATGTCAAAAAGAAATACTGTATCTATTGGTACTTTAATCTCCATCTTCATGGTTTTGAAGATTCATGCACCTACTGATTCTGAACAATCTAGGCTGTTGATTTTGTTCTGTTTCTCTCAGTTTCTTCTTTCCATTAGAACCATACCTTCAATGATGTTAAACTCCAATCAAATTGAGTTTAGAACTTCTTCTCAAAATTGCGTTTTGACCTTTTTACATTACTTCGTAAAAAATTTGAACTTTTGATAAACCAAGGTACAGGAAAAGCTAAAAGATCTAGATTCTCTTGGACCGTTGTTAGCTAGACTCTTACAATCACACTGCCCCAATATAGGGCTTTTTTATTGATTTCAACAAGAAGATAATACAGACTACATCAAAAACAACATCTATGCCTTAGTCCCAAACTAGTTGGGTCGGCTATATGAATCCATTGTTTCCAATATCCGCTCTGATCAAATTAATATCAATGCAAAGCAAAGTAATAAAATTAAAAGATAAAAGCTTTGATAAATAAAACTTCTAAGCATCAGTATGTTACAAAAATTTGGTAACTGGACGTTAGCAAAATTCCAAGAAATTATATTCCTAATGCTGCCAAGACAAATCAAGAGAGTAGAAATGACTATTCAACCAAGAAATTATGTACCATCACAGATGTGTCTGAATGCCACCGCTGCAGCAGCAGCAGAATCTTCTGATGTCCCCATGCCTTGCATGAGAATTTTCATGACTGAGGATAATAAAGGTAATCCATCTGATGCAGCATCAAGCCATTTTGAATATGCTCCAATTGTTAAGCACACTAGAAATTTTTTCATGAAATATCAAGTTCAGTTTTCAAATCAAGATGCCCCTCAATTACTGAGGCAGTGAGACAGGGCTTAGGGACTTGAAACACATGAACTGTCCTGAGCAGAGAGAGTAGTTCACAATCTCTGCTTCATGGTGACATTCATGTTCCCTTCTTTGGAAAGTGAAGTAAAAGCTTGAAGGAAATATGTTACAAAGATTTATAACCTGTCTGAAGCAGCTGGGGCTGATGCGGAAGTTCTAGCAGCAAGGACATAATCTGCAAAACCAACAAAAAATCTTATATTTGTACGAGTTACATGCTGTAAAACCCTCGAAACAGACTGACAGGTATTATTGGCATTCGAGGAAAACATTGCAAATGAACTCCCATAAAAATTGTTTAAGGCAGCAAATGATAAACCACATCTCTAATACAGCAAATGATAAGTCTATACAACAACCTCGGAATATAATCAAAACTAGTGAAGGAAGAGGAACTTGAGAAAGATTTGTACCTTTGGCATTACTTCCGCCTCAACGATTGAAACATAGCTTGATACAGCCCTGACGCAAAATAAAGCAGCTTCTGCTGGACGCCATTCACTATGCCCATTCCCCCAGCAAGCTTGAGCCTTGGATGGCATAAAACAACTTCCCATAATAACAAAAAAACAAGTAACAACTAGACAACAAAAATTTTTTATGAATGAGATATCAACTCGGATCATATTTTTAAAAAGTATATTTCACATAGAGCATCTCCAAAAAAATGGTAGCCTGTAGACAACAATAAAAGGACCAAGATCCCTATGGATGGGGCTCTAAATTGGTAAGCGCTTTAAAAAAAGATGAGTGTCATCAATGATACAACCAGATTTTGCATGCTAAAGTGGTTTTTAGCACGATATGATAGCAAGATACCCTTTTGCACTTTCCTTTTGCTTAAACTAAAGGTATTTCACTATACAATAATAATTTGACATTGCAGAATGAAGTATAGTCTTCTCCCAATCTTATGCAGTCTCCAATAGATCAAATAATTAAAAATCTAAACCTTCACTTTCAGAAAGAGAGCACTTGGCTATAGAAGCCAGTAGTAAGGTCGATAATTGTTATGTGAGAACTCTTGCATTAGCAGCGATCCAAATGAAGATTACCAGATGGTTCCAGAGCACATTAAACCAATTTTATAAACAAAAATTGAAACCTAAAAATTACTATCCAGATAATATGACAGAACCACAACAAAGGCAAGTTATAATAGAAATGTCACACACCCTGTAATACATACCTCAGCAAGTTTCACGTAAAGAATTTTCAGTGTCGCATCACCCCCTAAAACTGATGCTGCATCAATTAACACGTCCGCAACAGCTAGTAACATCAAAGCTTTGATTAGGGTTGAAGAAGAGCTAGATATGGTGTCTCATCCAAGTGAAATTATGAATAGATAAAATGGGTAGAAAACTATCCTAGCAACTAATAGTAATGACTGTGATTGACCAATCACCAACTAAATGCCTCGGCAACACAAGAAAGCAGGAAAAAAAATACCAGACCCAAAGATTAATGCATAAGAAGAATAAACGGAACGACAAAACAATCTGTTTCAACTCAATTGGCTGGTCTAACTCACCATATCTAGTGTGTTTAAAATCCTTGAGGTCTTCAATTGAAAGGTTTTGATAATCTTGGGGATATTGAACTCGAAAGCTAACCTGTTATGAAAGACCATTGCTCTTCAATTTCCTTTACAGGAAAAAAATGGCAAAAGAAGGAAAGAAACATGTACCACTATCCAAAGTTGTTTCATTATTGATAATAGCAAATTTGAGTTTCTGCTAGCAAAATCTAGCCTCTACCATATCTAATTGGGGTTAGCCACATTATTCCTTATCTCCATTCTCCTTGATTGAGGGAAAATTTGAAATTTCGCTTCCAAAAGAAACTCACCAGGGATACAAGTGACTCGTAGGCTGGCCGGAAAACTAGCAGCCTCCTACTTCTCTCAGCTTCAATGGACACTTCATCACCGAATGACATATACGAATCCCTGTTAGATTACAATCATCATGTTCAAACTTTCTTTACAAAATGACAAGCAAATCCAGCAAAGTTCCAGATGGATTCACCTCTTAGTCAAGACCACTTGAAGACTGTGCCAAAAATTAAATGTCATGGAAGCAATGTCGTATTCTGGATGTGAAGCAACTTCCAGTAATGCATTCACTATATTCATTGATTCATCAGAACCTGTAGGGGGGAAGCCAATAACAATATTCAAATGGGAAACAGGTCATGGTAGAAAAATTGGAGCATTATTCAAGGAATCAGAAGCACTAGGCACAAAAGAAGATGAGGATTAGGGTAGCAACAAACTCTGAAAAATAGTGCCAATAAATTTTAAGAACATATACCAGTTGCAATCAGCTCAACATATGAATCACCCATGTCAGCAAATAATCGGGCAATGGCCTTCACATCCTCTTCATCCTAAAGGAAAATCAAAAGTAAATAGTAAGTTTCAATTTGCAAAGGTGTATCACAATGAATTTATACTATGTACAAGCATATATTTGAAAAGTTCTAGCAATGAAACACTTGAAGCATATTCTCAAAAAGAACTCTATGGACATAACAATAATATATACTTAAAGTGAAAACCTACATAGAGAGGCACAATTAAACATGCAAATATACTAGTTTTCCATAATTCTGGCCCCATATACAAAAGCTAATGAACTGAAATAGACCATGTCACCACTTTAAATGGAGAACATTGTATTAAAGATGCTTTACCATTTACATAATCTTGCCATAATCACTCAAAAAACTGCTGGCCCAAAAAAGCCAAGCATTTAAGAACTGTAAATGCTGTACCTTTGAAGGATCCCGAAGTTGTTCCTTCAGACTCATAACTTGAGGCACAAGTACTTGAATTAAAGGCATCTGAACCGAAATACCACCGGAGTTTCCTGACGTTGTATAGTGTATCAATTCCGAATTAACTGCAAAGAGCAAGGAAGTACTTCAATTTAATTCAGCCATTACAACAATATGAAAACAAAGAAAATAAGCATAACGAAGAAAAGAGCGAAGATAATAACAGCAAGTGGAGGATTATCATCCCTCTTCAAGAGGCAGAGAATGGCAGCTTTGGCAGATTTAACTCGTTCAAAAGGCAAATGGTGCAATTCCTAAACAGTATACACGCTACGGTGAAGAAGGACGTCGAACTGGTTGCATTTTAGCTGATTTAAAAGAAAAGAAACAAACAAATGCAATCGATTTGCTGCAAGAGGGAATATGAAAAGGACAAGAGGATAGATAGGAGTTACCCCCTAGTTACTAAGGTTGGAAACAAAAGGAAAAAAGGAATTTGTTATCCCCAAACCCAATTTCTCTTTTCCATAAAAAAAAAGGGAATAATTGTTTTCTCTTCTTTATGTGTAACGAAACCAAAAACTTCAATATGACTAGTTTCCACCACAAACATCCAGTAAACCTAACGTGTACATATTCTAAACTATCCCTTAGATAATGATGGTTTAATTTGACAGATCTTATAACATCAACAAAGCTGCCAAAACCCCTTTTTCGAACTCCTAGTGTCATTTCTCAGTTAACAAACCCAACCATAATTTGATCCGTTGTCCTAGAAAATAGAATGCAGATTAATTGTTGTTGCCCACTCACGCCAACTAAAGCTTGATTTCTCCTTTCAGGTCAAAATATTGAATTCCAGAACTACAGATCCATAATTGTCCATAGTGCAACTCTTAATCTTGGGATCTCCAGAGAGACAATTCAGTTTTCAATTTCACTCCTTTGTCTACTATACCAGTAATCTTTATTCTGTTGGTAAACTAGGATTTATATATTGAATAAATTAATTGTCAAATCATTCCATATATTTGATTTACATTGTCTTGCAAAGGGAAGATCCTTAGAATTCATTTGTTCACACAAAGTTTCCCTTCAGTGACCTTGTGCTGACGATCAGTAGAGGGCAGAAAACCCAGAACATTGCAGATGTTCTTGTGATGCAAGATTAAGGTAGCATTAGTCCCATTCATTGAATTCAGAAAATAAGCAAAGTAGTACAGTAAAGAAAAGATTAAAAGGTCAAAAACTTTCAAACAACTTAATTTGTTTCAACTGCAATACCATTTACAGCCGCCTCTGAAAGTAGCTCAGAATTCAAGCTTGAGAGAGCTGTAAGCACTAATGGATGAGAAGCGAGCACAGAACCAGGTATCCTGAAAACAACAGAAGTTGTACAATCACCACAGAATTTATTGGAGAACTAGCAAAACACCTCTGATCTTTTTTCTTCTTAAGGACAAGATTAATTGTTATATGATAATTTATGATGCAGAAAACCTAAACTATCAAAACTCCAGATAATTAATTGCTATATCTGAATATTGGATGAATTTTCTGATATTATACTCTCAGCCAGATGTTATTTAATCAGGTACCACCAACAAAATTTCACCATACAATGTCCAATAATGTCCACTTAAAAATTTTTTGCAAAACATTTCTCTGCCAACAACATAAAGGGGAAAAAACTTGTACCCATGCTTCAGTCGCAGCCAAGAAGCAAATGCCTCAAGAACCTGAGAGAAGAAACTTCAAAATGATCAAAGACACATTTAAACTAAGCACACATATTAAATGTCAGAACATCAACTTAAAAACTATGTAGTTCCTACAAAAACATCAAAATAGAGCAAGTCATGGAGAAGCCACCATCTATACTACGTCATTGCATAAGCCTGAAAAATCGATAAGATGACCCATGGTGGAGCAATTAGAAGCACCAATGAAGTTAGATATCAGGAATCCAGACTTTCCTTTCTAAATTTTGAACAGTGAAGAGCATCACAAGTTAAAAGAACAAGTTTCAGTTTCAAAAAATATTATAACAAGTTCAATCCACAATTATGAGAGACTATTCACCAGTTTCAATTTTTCTGTCAACACCACTGGATTACCATTTTGACAACAATCATCTCAAGCAAAAATGGCCTGAAGTGATAAGTGATGTAATTGAAGCCAAGTCTGAACAGCCCTCAATATGCCCAAAGAATTATTTAACTTGCTTTCACATCAACATACAATATCATCTCTAAGTTTTGGCAACCTTCCATATTCAGAATAGTACAGAATCTGAATAATGAAATTTTGTGTGATATAAATTGCTGCTACCTAGAAGTACAGAACCAGAGTATAGAAAAGTAACCTGCTCCTTAAGTTCACTAATCTTCAAGCAAGCTGTCAAAATATTAAGAGCAACCTCAATTTGAGAAGTCAGCTCTTTTTCAAATTGGCGGCGTCTTTCAGGACGAGCAGCTATCTTATAGTTGAATACTTCCTGACATGAAAATAAAAACAATTATAAGACCTTTGGGCAATACAAATAAACTGCCAACCAAAACCCATTTTCTTATAAGTGGGCTTAGAGAAAAATACGGGCATGCACAAGTGAGAAAATTATTGCTTTTTTAGTACCACTTGCTATTTTTCAGTTAATGCCATTCTTCATTCCTTTTATTTGAACCTTTCTAGTAGTAATCAACATTCTCACTATCATTTATTTGAACCTTTCTAGTAGTAATCGAAGTTACTAAGCAGATGTAAGACCGTTGTGATTAGGAAATTTAGCGAGTACAATTCTTTCTGCACCCCATAGCATGATTTAGTTTAGACATGGATGAAATTTCCAAAATTCTATTCACCAATATATGAACCTAAATCACAATTGAAGAACAAAATACATTAGAAAAGGCACACTCGTAGCTTATATACCTCTGGCAAAACTGTAAGCAGCTCCAAGAATCCAGGTATATATTCTGGATGAGAATTCATCTCATCCCTAAGCCAATTTACAATACCACCATCTCCCCAATCCTCTGCAGGAACTTGTACAGCCAGGGCAGCAACAGCAATGCTAATCTACATGCCAAGCAAGCAAATTATGTCATCTTGGGATCAAGAAGTTGCACTACAATTGTGCACTTGTAGCATGAGCATACCTGAGTCCTGACTTTAGGGGGGCCCCTATGAAATTTTTTCAGTAACGTCTGCAATCAGAATCCATAACTAACATGAGTAAACAGTTAGTTTTATGTGCATAATAGAACCATTTCAAGACCCATATAAGTACATAGCTAATAAGACAATGGAGTTAAAACTCATCTTTCTTAAATATAGAAAAATAACCAGTAGTCTAATTCTCTCTCTAGTCTCCATGTACATTCTGTTGCAGTAATAGGCAATCAGCAGATTACAACAGAAAGATACACATTTCCAATCACAAAATTCAGCAACAATATCAATTTCCAACCCAAAAAAAAATAAAATAAAATAAAATAATGCATTCATCAAGTTCATAGCTAACGTTACAAGTGCTCCCCCTTGAAAAATGCAGCTTTTAAACATGTAATAGATAACATCATGAAAATTCATCAAGTTCATAGCTAATGTTGCCCTTTTTGGTACTATGTAAATTGCTCAAAGATGCAGAGAATCTCTGACCAGAAGAATCAATATCAAAACATCAATGCCTCTAACAAATATTCTTCTTTTCAAGTGCCAAAACACAATTTTGAATTTCAAGTAACATTTGGTAAAATAATGAGTTAATGTGCCAAAGAAAAAGTGCATAATATCTTTTAATCAAATCTAATCATCATAAATTTAAATGCTACTTAAAACAAATGAACCGAAACATCATCATTTTCCTACTAGCACAACCAGCATTAATACTATGGAATTGCCGCCCAGTTCAAATAGCTCATGAATTATATGGAATGAATTTTATCTGCATAAGGTAATGTAAGTTATATCCATGAGAACATCAAACTGAGTTTCTTCAATTATTAGAAGATGAATGTCGCCACTCACTGTTAAGGAACTTCGTAATGGTCTAAAGGCTTCAGAAGGCAGTTCCTCAATGTCCCTTTGTACCTAACAAAAAAAAAATGCAAAAAAATATCTCAAGCTTCAATCATTTGAATATAAAACGAGACAGAAATAGAGTGAGAACCCATAAGATGTTAAAATGAGCAATGCATTAAAAATAGAATGATTAAAATTGTGTAAATAACATGCATTTATTGAATGGAGACAAAAGTTACCTTGCTTCTAAGGGTTTGAGAACAAAAGATTAAGGTTTCCATATTGCTCGTAGGATCATGAAGCAAATTATCGGCAACCTATTAAAGCACAGTATATTAATAAACATATAACGAAGCAAATAAAAAAAAAAGATGAACTCTCTTTTCTGGTCATGGAATGGGACAAAAGGGGAGTGAATAAAGTACATGTCCAAACAGAAATTTAGAATATTGCAAAATGCAAAAGTTTCCAAATAGTCAAATAAAAGTTACCGATAGACTAATGACAGGCCATGAACTGCTGGGAAATTCCCTGGAGGAAAAATAAAATGTAATACTGCTACTACCAAAATCATTACTTAGGCAAAGAGCTGCAGGCCATGTTGGTGGGCAAAGAGATCAATTTTTGAAGCCCATATTCAGAGTATATTAACACTTTCAGCTCAAACAAAAATGCCTACATATCCTAGTTATAGGCAGTAGATATTTATTTTTTGATTTATTTTCTGTCTTAGCACCAGAATACAACAATTTTCATTTCCCTGGAAACTTAAAGAAGAATGACAGTCATATTAAAAATTGAAAACTACTTTTAGTACAATGGTACCTCTATAACACTCAAATTTCAAAATAAACTACACAGCTCAAAGTACCAACCTCTCAAAAACACACACACAAAAAAAAAAAAGGGAACTTTGTAAACATAAATATAATAAAATTCCAGTTAAATTCAAAGTTAATACTCTCAACTTCCTCACCGCAGTTAAAATCAAAAAGCATTACATCAAGCTGAACCCGAAAATTTAAAATAAAAAATCCAACTCTTCTCAGCGCAAATACAAATCTGTGAAATCCGTAAATATTTCACTAATCGATCAAAAAAGCGTTCAAAACTTGAGTAGCGGTACAGTACCTGCCACGCATCAATAGAGCGTTGAATGCCTTGTAGATATTCATCTGCTTTGGAGCGAACCTCATCTTGCGGGTGATGATAAAGAGCATTTAGGGCTTGTTTCACTGAATTTTGATGATCCATAGCTCCGATTCAAAACCTAAATAAACCGCCCACACCGATCGATAGATAGAAATAATACAGAGAAGGCGAGAGACCGATATGGATGGGTTTGTTAATCTGTAATTTGTTTTTTAGTTTTTTTATATTTTGTTTTTTCAGGCGAAAGGGGGTTTTTTTGATAATGGGGTTTTTGGCGCCCCCTTGCAGTTTGCAGTGAAGACGGAGTTCGAGAGATTTTAGATCAGAGAGATTTGGAAAGCAAACAGAAAATTTCTGACCGTCCGATTTATTTATTGCTACCTAATGCCAATCGTTGGATCTTTTTCTTTCCTACTTGTGCAATATTCCACTTAACATAATCATGGAGTAATTAAATAATAATTATTATTTACTTTAAAATGAAAAAATATTTGAAATAACAAATAAAAATTAATTCCTCTAATTGTTCAACCTAACTCTTTAAAATTTAGATAAAGTTTGATCAATGAGATTAATTTAAATATTAATTTATCAAATTTTTTATTTTATTGAAAAAATATATGACTATCATTCATGAAATTAATATTTTTTTTAAAACCTAAGTACCATTTTAGGAGAGAAATCACACTTCAAATATGCAATTTTATCAATTTTTCACTCCCTCAGTTCCGCTTTAATAGCAAAAATAGACATTTTATTTTATTTCACTTTAAATATTTGTTTAAAATTTTGAGATCATAAATTTTTTTAAATTTTATCAATATTTATTAGGTGTCATTTATTTTTATATTTACTTTTAAGAATGAGAATTTAAACATTTTACAATATATTTTTAAAAAATCAACTAATTCTAATTTTTTTCTTAATTCTAATAAAAATAACAAATATTTCTACTCAAGTGAAAGAAATAAAGTATTTTTTAATGATTTAATTTAAACAATTTATTTTATTTTAAAATAACTTTAATCTGTGAATTCTATTTTTCAAACCAAATAATAAAAACATTAAATTTTATTAACTTTATCTCACATCCTACTTAGAGATGGCAATGTAATCCGATCCAGCTATGCAACCGATTTTACAGATTGGAATAGTGTCTAATCGGGTTTGGATAATAATTGGAATGGATACCTGACCCATAACCCATGTCATTCATGACAAAAAAAATTTGAAGTTTGGCAAAATTAAAACTGCGATCTCTATAAATTAATTAAGCTAACTTATCACCGAATCACTTAATATTTTTATGTTAAAAGTACGCACAAATATACATTAAATGTAATTATAATAATTTATAAGCCATTGTTAACGCCTAAAATATTATTGAATAGTAATACAATATTATTCATAAGTAAATTTTAATAAAATTGTGTACATTAAATTATAATATCTTAATAAATTTAATTTAATTTTTTTCATAAATATATTAATTAAAATCATATGTATAGTATTTATGTCTTAGTAATATAACTGAATCTTTTATAGTTGATAATTATGAAATTTATTAAAAATTAAAAATTATTAATTGAACAGAATTCTAATAATGTTGTAGTTAAAATTTTTAAAACTACTCATCAATATCATTCTAGCAAACTTCTAATGCTAATTATAATTATATCTTAACTAATCATCTTCGAGCACTTCATATGCGGATATTGTATAATGTTTTAAAAATAAAAATAAAGTTCTTATTCTAACAAATAATCACCTTTAACAATTCAAATATCAAATATATTATACTTATTAATTTCCAAATAAATAAAATAAAAAATAATATCTTTTCATAGATTCTTACAAAATGATCAATATATCAATTCATACATATGTAAATTAGGTTTATAATTAATTTTTAATTTTCATTTTCTATAAATATTCTAGTAGGTCTTAAAATATTTTTTATAAATATCAATTATTATTGAATTCATTTTGAATAAATAGTTTAAAATATGGGCATAAATTTAATAAATATTAAAAGCATAAAAAAATAATTAAAGTTTACTCTAATTTGAAATAGATCGACAAGTACTATTATGTTTCTTTATAAAAGAAAAAATATATGTATTAATTTAATCATACTTTAATTGATCATCGAAAACTGAATATATTTTGTAATTTTATCGTCACTACTACATTGATCAAGCTCAAATTTATTGAATGACATAAAAATAGTCTTATATTATTCACGAAGAGTCCTTTTTTTTTTTATTACAAGTATGATATGATTTTTTTTTTTTACGGTTTCATTTGTATTAAAAGACAAAATATTAATGGCATTGTTAATTATTTATAACAAGAAAGTGAAAAGTTTTTAAAATATTAATGATATTATTAATTTTATCAATTATTTAAAATTTTAAAGTATTAGTTATATTAATTAAATTATGTATTAATAATATTAAAAATTATTTTTAAAAGATAAAAATTATTTCTAAATTAACAGTGCCACATAAACACCTTAATACTCTAAAATGATGGAACATAAACTTTTAGAACTCAACTTTTATATATTTGTATAGATTTAAAATATGACTCATGTGGAATATGAAATTTAGATAGATTTTTAATAATATAATATAACTCATATAAAATATTATCAGTGAATTTATAAACATAATTATAATTAAATTTTAGTTAAATATTTCTTTTTTTTATTAGGATCATCATATATATTAGTATAATTATACTAGAAGTCCAGTGTATATGACCGATAATTATAATAACAATAATTAATTATAAAATACTAGGTATATTCTTTAATAAAAAATATTAAATTTAGGCTCCGTTTATTTCTTTAAAATAATTTATAAAAAAATATTTTCCATAATTTTTCATTATTTAGAGGCACTTAGAAAAATAAGTCAACGAAAAATATTTTCTTATTCAAGGAAAAATTAACTCATGTTTAAGGAAATAACTTCATATTTTCAAGAGTGTAAAATATTTTTTAAACTTTGACTAAATTTATAATAACTTTATAATTTTTTTTAATTTATTAATCAACGGTAACGACTGCCATCAGTCACTATTCGCCACCGCGGGTCACCTGTAACTTTCATAATTTTTGGTGGTGATGTTTTTGGTTGGTGATGTTTTTGGTTGGTTGTGGTTTTGTTGACTTGGTAGTTTTTGATCACCAATGTAAAAGTCTTGAAGATGGGTGTTGCAGGCATTAGATATCTTGAAGAAGGAACTAGGTTTGGGTTCGAAGAAGCAAAAACGGCGCCTTTAAGAACGTGCTAACCAAAGTTGGCTTAGTTAATTCCTATGGGTCCCACATTTATCAATTTTGACTGAAGGTGCGAGTTTGAAATTGGGTTATCCAGAATGGTTTAGCCCGACACAAGCGGATTCCAAATTATCCGAATTCCGAACCCGGTCCACCCAATTGGCGCTGTATGCCGATGTACAGTTCAAGCTGGTCAGTAAATCAGCGTGATCATCCTCTTCCTCCAACTTCAGGCGAATCGGGCCACTATTAACACGAAAAACGCAGATACAATCATTCATACATTCAGTCTCTAAAATAGCAGCAGAAGTGTATGCAGGAGACAAAGTGACGGCTATGGCTTCCATATCGGAAACAGAAGTTCCATCACCAAGCATACACATAACAGAGGAATGGTCTCAGGCCGCAGACACCATCGCGTATGATTCCACCACTTCACCTCCTCCTGTCGCCTTAATCTGTGGCGCCAAGAACTGTGGCAAGACCACTTTTTCTCGGTACCTTCTCAACGCTCTACTCCAGAGGTGGGTATTTTCGACTTTTTTTCTCTTTTGCTCGGTTGGTATTTGAAGCATATCCTTGATTCTGGAATTTGGATTTGGAAGTCTGACTCTGCTGCAATTACCGTTAAAATGTTTGTGTACCTTAAAGCTGCTTTATATTTTTTTGTTTTTACTTTCATGGAAGAAGATGAATTTGGCTCGAAGATTGTCATGCCTATAATGAGTTCATTTCTGTAATGTGAATTACAGTTGCTCCGGCATCTAATTGAATTTCTTGAGTTGAGTTTGGTGTTTATATGTGCTACTGAATTGGTTAAAATTTTTGTTTACGCATTTTGAAATTTATACGTGATATGTGTGTATTTTTGGTTTTGAATTGCTTTCACTGTAACTACGGAATGTTTTTCCCCGTTAAGTAAATGATATGAAGTTGTTGGAATTGCATAATTTGCAGATATAGAAAGGTAGGCTATTTGGACACAGATGTTGGGCAGGCTGAGTTTACTACTCCTGGCTTTTTATCCCTCACTGTGGTTGACAAACTAACCCCAGGTTTTTTTCCCCCTGATCTTTCTCTCTCTATGATTCTTTAATTGAATTTTGAAACTTTATACAGGTCTCTGTTCCAAAAAAAAAGATGCTCTTTTTTCTTTTTATCCTCTATGTAGCTAATCAAGGATTTTCCATTTATTTCTGTTATTAAAATCAGATTTGACCATTCCATGTCTAAAGACACCTGAAAGGTATGAGCTTTGCAACTCTTCCTCGAAGTTATAAGTTCTTATGTTGTATGGAGAACTGGAGATCTTGCTTTTAGGATCTAAATTCTGTTGTCTTTTTGTTATGCGCATCGATGGATTAAAATGATTTGTTTGCAAGAGAATCCAAATCTCTTTTTCTGATTTTGGCATTTATATTGATTTTATGAAGTTCTACTAAAAAGTGGAGTTGACTATTTGATGTTATATTTACGGTATATGCAATGCAGTTGGCTCTAAATTCTCCTCCCAATGTGGTGTTTTTTTTTTTAATACCTGCACCGGGTCTCATTCATGAAACATATTGCAATTGGTGACTGTTTGGTCCTTTATTTTTTCTAGATGCTTTTTCTTTGGTGATATTTCTTCAAAAAGAGATCCAGCCATGTACCTGAAATACATATCAATGCTGTATGACTACTATAGGAAGGAGTACTGTTTATTTGATAATGGTGAAAGCCCTACAAAGGCTGAATTGCCTCTTGTTGTGAATACACCTGGCTGGGTCAAAGGTGAGCTTTAGTACATATTTTTTTCCTGTTGCTTCCTTTTCAATTTCCATGTCTTTCTTCTTGTGTTACCCTGTAACACAAGTGTTGCATGGGCACGGATTTCCTTTCATTCTGTATTAAGGGTGCTATGATGTTAGATTTTTCTATGTTCCAGGTGTTGGTTATGATATATTGGTGGATATGGTGAAATTTATTGCTCCTACTCATGTAGTTAAGATAAACACGTCTTCTGAGAGAAAGAATCTACCAGCTGGAGCATTCTGGTTAGATGATGATGACCTTGGTGAGGTTAATCTAATTGAGATCAGTTCAGTTCAACAAGACTCCTTTAGCAGATCGTAAGTTTAAACACAAACTATTTTATTTGTGTGCACTCTCACTAGCTTCTACTGATATATAATTGCCTTTGCTTCCATTAGCATTTTGAATATTTGTGATTTATCAAGTGCTGCTTAAAA
>CANUEP010222700.1:0-11679 GCA_947857235.1 Jatropha podagrica
CTGTGATATAAATAAATTGTGAAATATTATTTCCTTATTATTATTTGGAGACAATGTGGTAGGAATAGTGTGATCATATTATGACAATAAATATTTACATGAGAAAATATTGTTGTTATATGGATATGGGCCCGAATTGTGCATAGTATTTAATACTATGGATGAATTTGATATTATTAACTCTGATAAATTTATGAATATTGTCATAATATGGGCTCATTATTCAATCAGTCTATTGATATTGGAGATGGATTTGGATAGTTTAGGCTTACTACGGGCCTCGGGGGCCTTAAGCTTACCTAGGTCCTAGTGCCGGTCCGGCCCACGGTTTTGGATCGTGACATATATGGAGATAGATAGATGGATATATAAATATAGATATATAGATGTAGATTTATTTAATAAATGACTCGAGCTTGAACATTAAAATAAAATTACTAAATTAATTCACGAGGTTTATACTTAGAGCTAACAATATTTAAAAAAGACATAATTCTATATATATTAATTAAATATTTTAAAAAATCAATAAGTCCTTAGATGACAAAAGTAACAATTATTTAATTATAAATTAAATAGACCTTAAAACTAGGTGGAAATAAAATTTATTTATTATTAATAATTTACTTTAAATTATTATATAATTAAATTTTGGAATTTCATTATTTCACAATTAACATAATAATGGCTTTTTATTTTATTGTAAAACAATGACTTATAAATTAAAAAGGCATTTTTAAATAATTTATCATTTAATAATAATAATTTATTTCGATATTTAACAAAATCAAGTTCTCAAATTAATTAATAGAAAAAATAAAACATTGCTAATATAAAAAAACGGATTAGACTGCATTTGACAAAAGCAAGCAAAATTTCTAAAAGCAAGTCAAGGAAGACCACAGGATCTGCCGTGGCAACTTTTGATTGGTTAAGACATATGGCACTTTCCTTCCTGCGGTTTTCTCGATTTAGGGAGACAGAAACAACGGCCGTGGCCATCGGTTAAATACTCATTATCTGCGGTTCCAGTGAGAGAGAGAGAGAGAGATGCCAAAGGAGATATGGGGAAATATTCAAGACGGCTGGTCGTTTTTCTATTTCTATGCGTAACAAATTCTCACCTTCTATTGACAGTTTCTTCTTCTACTTCACCTCCGGTACTGCTTAAACAAAATCATTATATATTGCTTCAGTTCTCTTCTTAGTCTTATTGTTTGTCCAACAAACCAAAAGCCTTAATCTTTTGGCGCTTCTTTTTATCTTCTTCAGCGATCAATTAGAGCAGTAATTGGTTTTTGTTTTTATTTACTTCAGGGTTATCAGGAATCTGCAGGTGCAAGGTAATATCACTTTGATGCTTGATTCTTAATTGAAATTAGGGTTACCATTTCACCTGTTGATTGGATTCTTGAATTGGTGTTCTTTTGTTTATGGGATTAAATGAATGAATGAATGAAACTGCTGTGGATGATATCAATCTTTTACCAGAGTAATTGAGGCGGTGTTGGTTTCACAACGCTATAAAATAATTATGTTTCCTTTTCAAGCTTTTAGTTAATGTGTAGAATTTGATGTTTAGAACACTGAAGCAAGAGCAGGGACATGCCCATGAAGTGCATTGTTCAAGAGAAAGGAGTAGGGCAGCATGGAAAATAATTGAGGAGGTACTGGAAGTGATCAGCTCTAAATTAAAAAAAAATGCTTGTCTTTTTTTTTTTTAAATGAGGGTTTTTATTTATTTGTTTATTTTTGGTGCAGTATTTGCTGCCTTTCGTAGAAAAGGAAAGATATCATCTTTCAACTAGGTGTAGGCTTCATCCAGAAAATGACTTGTTCAGAGATCAGGAACAGCACAAGATCCATGGGGATGTGCATGATTGGCGATGTGGGTATTGTAAAAAAGCTTTTTATGATGAGACGTATCTTGATAAGCATTTGGATAACAGACACTATGATATATTGAATGTGGTATGCTTCAGTAAAACAGTTTCCTTTTTTCTTTTATGGTTTTTGACAGCATTTTCTTGCATTATGGCTCCACTTTGTTTTGCATAAATTTTTTAGTTTCATGTATTAATTTATGAAAACACCAGATCATAGGCGATTGAAAGTTGACTTGATATTGTGTGGGATGGTTTCTTAACATGGATGATCCCATTCAGCATGCTCAACCATGCTAAGTTACTTCTCCAGAATATCTTTCTTATCTGGAAAATACATGTAAAAGATATAAACAAAAATTTTGAGAAACTTTAGATATGGTTTTGCTTCTTTCTTGGATGTTCTCTGAATCGCATGTCTAAAAACAGGTGGCTCGTTTTGTTGATGAACTCATGCCTGTTGCATCATGGAAGTCTACTGGTGAATTTTGGTTATTCTAGTGTGACCCTGTAAAATAGATGACTTTCCAGCAAAATTAGGCCAAGGAAATAGCGAAACTTTAGTCCTTACTTACTTTTTTTTTGGCAGAAGAAGGAAAGGATTTGTTCTCTTTTCCACCTTTAACTTTAGGATCCTGAGGTAGATAATTTCCATGACTGAGGAAGCTGAAGTATGAAATTTTGAGAAGAACATGTCAACTTTTATTTGTCTTACCCCTTAATTTAGCCCATGGAAACCTTGAATTGTGGTAGTTCTAGTCTCGTATTTGTCTTTACCCTCTTGCAACTTAAATCGAGTTTTTATATATCGACAGAGCTGGTGCACTGGTTTTACTTGAGATATGTTTATGTTGCAGTCTGTTTGCCAAAGTTTATATCTATGTCGATGGGTTTATGGCTCTGGTTTTGTTTTGAGGAATTGCCAACCACCCTTTAATGTTGTAAGTTGTAATTGAAACATGTGATGCTTGTGCTGAACCAGAGTCATGGTAGGTGCTTAGCAGATGTATGTGGTGCACTACATTGTGACCTTGTGATGGATTCTGCAACACGAAAGACCAAGTGTAATCCTGCGGCCGCAGCAAAGAATAAACATCTATGTGAGGTGGGCACTGGTAATACTTGCATTTTTTATGAATTCTATTTTAGGTTTTGTCTTATCAATATTATGATCCAATGCAGAGTCTAGCTGATAGTTGTTTTCCAGCCAATGAAGGTCCTTCAGCACATCGCCTTAATGGTAATTTGTCTTCCTTTGTTTACTTGGAGTAGTTGTCATGTACTTAATAGCTTGCAGAGCTTATCATGTTTTTAACTGATATTTTTGAGTTGACAGAGTTGTTCTTGCGTCAATTTTGTGATGCCCACACTTGCAATGGTCGGCGGAAACCATTTTCCAGAGGGGGCAAGGTAAATTTCAAACATTCTCTGGCTTGTTTTTATTCTGTTTAAGGAGATATCAAGTAACTGCAAAGGTCAGATTGATGGATGATGAAATGGCAAAAAGCACTTTTGCAATCTCTCTTTATTTTCAAGCCTATAGCCAGTTAAGTAGTTAGTTAATGAAAACCTTTCATCAGTTGACTCATGCCTATATCAGACAGCTAAAACAAGTTAGGTCTAGTTTTACCGGAGTGGTGGAATATTTCACTGAGCCACACACTGGCATTGACACTGTGGTTGGAACCATGCATGAGATGTTATTTGGCATCTTATTGACTCATGATTGTGTTATTCATTATGCTACAAACTCGGAACTCCATGCTTGATTGAGGTCTGTTGATTAATCTGTTGTTCACTTATTCCTTTGCTGTTTCTTCCGTGCAGAAGCAAATCAGCATAGTGTACATTGTAATTTCTGTCATGATTTTGATGCTGCTGTTGCTTTACTATACCTTCATGTACTTGTACAAAAGGTATTCATTTCCTGAACTCTCCAATTTTCGTGAAATTTCTTACTCCTTGCTAGGAAAATTCCTTACTGCTTTCTAATGGCCTCAAATACCTAATTCTTTTCCTCCAGGGGAATAAAAACGGGCACTCAAGGGCTGCGGCGCATATCAAAGGGTGGACAGAACAAAAAATCTTCATAGACCGTCCATATATTTGATGTAATTACCGTAATTCTTACAGAAAAAAACTGTCCATTTTTGCACTTTTTACTGTCCATTTTTGCACTTTTAGGCATACTATCAACTGTACTTTTCCGCACCCTGAATTATGGGGTGGGGAACCAGCTAGGGAAACAAGCGGTGAGTGTAGCATAGACCGTGAATGATGCAAAGGAATATGTAAAATGACTTACTTTTCTGAATAAAGCTTACTTTTCTGACTACAAATGCTTTATTCATTGGAACTCTCATTTTTATGATGACTAGCGTGGAAAAGCTGGAATTTGAAAAAATAAAATAATGTTTTGGAACTATGGTCTAGGAAGTAGACACTCAATGTGCTTCTATTGCACATCAACACTTCATAGCTTGAGCAGGTAATTCTTATTTGAAGAATAGGAGATCATACTCCTGTTCTGCTACTGAAACATATCAATCGCTCATCTCTTTTTTACCGCAATTTTTTTTTACCTTCAACATGAGAGCATGTCAATCCAAGTTTTTATATTTGATGATAAAATGGCTTACACAATTATAATAGGTAAAAACTGAGTAAAAAGTTGTATTTCTAGGACTTCATGCATAAGCATCTTTCGATTTGTTTGGCCTGCTTCAAGTATTACACAGTATTTGAACTTCTTACCATCAGAGAGATGAATAAAATCTTTTACCAACTTTGATGCAGCTTTTTGTTCATTATCCAACATGAAACCAACTAAGATGATCAAAACAAGGTCTGTATCATTTTCTTTTCATTGGATCCCGGCTAAGTCCATGCTTCCTCAGCGATTTGATATAATTTCTCATCATGGTGAACTTATTGCTACCAAGATGATAGAAATAATCCCACGTATAGATTCCAGTTTTATGCAAATCATCAAATATTATCCTGAATCATGCAGTCAGAAGCAAACTGACATAAATAAACAAAAACATGCTGCTACAAGTACGATTGTATATATGGAATAAAGACAAAAACACAAGCTTAAGCAGGAAGTACCTTACCCCATAATTACCTACAGGTTCTGCAGACATGATACCCACATGACGCCGCCCAAAGATCACCTGATTAAGAAATGCCAGGCACTAAAACAGTTAATCATACTTAAGCCACAAGCTAGTTCATGCCAATATGAAAGTATATTTTCATTTATTTTACTTGATGTTTACAAAAGAAGGAATGAGTGGATGCCGGTGAAGTGAATGAACCCAATATGTATTCATATAGTAGGAATGCTATTACTGTTACGAAGTCTACTGCTAAGTTGAAACTTGCCAAAAATTACTAACTTCAAATCTCTTAACCAACTATTATAACAAATTATTTATTTTAAACTCCAAGCATTCAGATGATTAAGAAAGGTAACATGTGTGAAATAATAGATAATTTGAATGAAGAAACATATTTGATGTAGGAATTAAGGGTAAATAAAAATAACTGAACAGAAAAACATAAATTTAAAATACACAAAGAAGAATAGTTCTGTTCTATTGAAGCTACCTTTTCACCCCCAATTGACCTAGTTTTCCCATCAACAGCTGGACTATGTATTCTTAAAAATTCAGCTGATAGATTAAACTTGCTACCATTGGCAAATTCCACCTCTACCTGTAGCAAAAGATTGAAAATAGTATAAATCTGAACTAAAAGGAAGCTAAAATTCCATAAAATAACAAGGCCACAAGCAAGCATAGAAGATAAGAGGAAAATAATATTAATTGCCATTAGAAGAAATGATGAGAAAAGAACAAAGACCAAAGGATTTCTCAGTTAGATTCAAATTTAGTCACTCGTATCAAATTAATTTTATTTTATATTATTTAGTTTTATTAAAATAAATTAATTTTTGCAAGATACTTCCAATACACAAGAACAGTCTGTCATGGGCAATTAGCGTTGTTCACTAGTAGAAAACTACATGACCATTTCACAAGAGACAGGATCAAGCATCCAAAAGAACTCAAGCAAGCCCACAGCTTCAGATAACTGTATTCCAAATTTGAACATCACAAATGCAAATCATATATCAAAACAACTAGAAGTGAAATGTTACTTTCCCTTTTGCCGATGCCGATGTGTGGACATAACCCATTTAGATATAAAACTTGTTTCTCATCAATCAGAAAGTACTAAGTTAATGTCAACATACGTTTTTCCAAACTTAAAATAGTTAAATAATAATAATAATATCGATATCCAAAACACGCTTTTGCAAAATCCGAATCTGATGTTCTTGTTTAAAATGATTCACAGTTAGCAACCATAAGATATTCGCGAAAAGCTAATCAGCAGAGAATCATCAATACAAATACTCATTCTCAAGTTGAGATCGGCATTTCAAATAAACAATACAAGCTTAAACAATCATAAACCAAAACCTGATTGAAGGGCAGTTTTTGATCAGATGTAACCTACAAGAAATAAAGGTTAAGAGGCAAGTGGTTTGAAACCAAGCCATTTGGATTACCTAATAAACCGATTACCCATTACACATAGAACGAACAAAACCCATAAATAATAACAAAGAAGCAAACCAATCCAGCAAAAAAAAAAAAAAAAAAAAAAAAAAGATTATAATCGAAATTGATGGAAAAATCGAAATATAAAGAAAAGCTTACACTTTTCGGTGCTTGCAGAGTGAATCTGGTGAGGCGTGGGGCATCCAAGCTTGTATGGATCAACCTGATTGCTCTCTGTGCTGTTAACATTCTTCCCCTTTTCCTCGGATTTCTTCTTCTCAATAAAAAATATAGTTACAGAAAAAATGGGCCATTTTCCGTTAGTAGAGTTTCATGGACGCTGACCTCATCGGGCTTCTTTCTGAAAGACAAATCGTTAGTTTACATAAACATAGGCTTTCCTTGTATGGGCTTTTCCTTGTTCAAGAATTTGGACAATTTGTGAACTTTTAGGTTCGTTTTGCAATTAACCATTTTAAAATACAGAATTCATTTTAAATAAGTTTTATAAAAAAAATTCTTTTGATCAGAAAATATATAATATTTTTCTCTAAATATTTAAATGAGTCATAATCTGAATTGGACAACCATTGGATTATAGAAATTCTGACATCATCAACAACAAATTCAAACCTAATTGAACTTAATTTATGATATAAATTCATGAATTATTCTATTATGTTGTCACAATCTCAACTCCAACAAGCTTGAAGGGATCTCTGTAATTGGCCAACTTTCTCTCAAAACAACTCATTATTAGTATTTCCAATTAATTAATTTCTTGATTGCTTTTTCAATCTCCAATTTGATTTTTTTTTAAGAAAAAAAATTCTATTGGTAATGATTCTAAGAAAGTTATCATTGACGATAATGATAATGTTATTTGTCAATTAATTACACATAGACAATTTGCAATAATATATATATATATATATAATTAAGAAAATTGATATTAAAATGATAAAACAATGAATAGTTGAAGCATACTTTGGTTCTTATAAAATAAAAAAATAAATAAAATAAAAAAAAGGAGGATCTCATCATAATGTCTATTTTATAAAACAATAAGTAGAAGTAAAAGTAGGCTTTGTTCCATAAAAACAAAACAAGTAATACAAAGCTTTTCTCTTGTAAAATAATAAATAAATAAATAATCCACATCACATCATCATCTTCCTTTCTTTTATGTTATTGATGAACGGTGTGTGATCAGTGATTATGATGACGATGAACATAAGTAGACTGATGACGCCATCCAATACGCATATCATTCTTACTCTTAATAATTAATTAATTAATTAATTAAGATAGACTTATTCTCTTATTTGGATGGGTTAAACTATTTGGTAAATGCTTAATTATTTATTATATAGTGGATAATAAATAATTAGTGGGAATCAAAGTAATTATTATGTGTTTAGTGCCACAAAATATTCAAACTTCAAATATTGCGATTAAAGATAATGAAATCAGTCACATCGTTGTTTGGTTAAAGATAATGGTAAAAATGAAACATTTAGGGAAAAATTAAAATCCAAAATTGAAATCAAAACGACATTTTTATTTTCCAAGAGAGAAAATATCATCACCTAAATGGTTGAAGTCATCCCAAGAGAGAATAGAATCAACACTATCAACCCATTGTTGTAGTATCAGTGAACCATCTTGAACAGAAGAATATTCACCAATGGAAGGATTATTTGATTCTTCTATAGACATTGAAGAACTATAAGACATATTATTATTGTTATTATTGGTTTCTAGTTGGTTAATCCATGACCCTAAATCCAAACTTCCACATAACATTTCATAGTTCTTCAAAAGATCATCATCGCAGGTTTCATCCATTGATGATACCAACTCTTCTTTCTTCTCATCATCGTTCTTGGATTGATCTTCCAGCTGTGGCAAATTACAAATCTTTGAACTTGTATCATCGTTAACACTAATTTTATCCATTTCTGCTTGCTCAATAGGCTTATGAGTCACAGGGTCTATTCCAAGTTGCTTTAATCTTCTCTTGATTCTAGTGTTCCAATGGTTCTTGATTTCATTATCTGTCCGACCAGGAAAATGCGAAGCAATCTTAGACCACCTGTACAAAAAAAAAAAAAACTGAACTATCAGCGTTTACATACAATTATGAAAGCTATAACCACTGGTGGTTATACAAATGACTTTTACCTATTGCCAAGACGGGAATGGAGCTGAATAATCTGATTCTCCTCCATTTCTGTAAAACCGCCTCTTTTAAGATCAGGCCTAAGATAATTAATCCAACGCAATCTACAACTTTTTCCGCATCGGAGCAAACCTTTTAAACAGAACAATAGAGAAGAAACAAAAGAATAAGCATTGGCGTGTAACCCAGTTTTCATTCAGTGTATAGATAAAAGAAAAGGAGAGAGAATGAAACCTGCAAGCTTAGGAACCATACGCCAGCAATGGATACCATTGTTGAGAATAAAGCTCATGAGCTTGTGATCTTCCTCAATCGTCCATGGACCTCTTTTTAGTCCAACCTTATCACAACAAGGTTGCCTTCCCATTTTCTGATTAAGCAAAACAAAACCAATATTGATATATTATTCTTGAGCCAAAAGTGAAAGGAGGAGAAGATTGCTTTATAAGAACTTGCAATGGAAGCAAAGATGCTGCCAGTTCATTTTCAAGCATAAAAAAATAGGAAAAAGGATGTTGTTTAAGAAGGAGATAAATGATTGAAAGCAAAATAACATAAAAGACTTGATCTTTTTATGTATATAATAATAATAAGTTGATGGAGACAATGGAAATGGTCCTGTAAGCAAGAAAATAATTTCAGGAAAGAAGAACCTGAGGTGGGTTTTTTTTAGTTGACAAGAAACAATAGTATTAATTTTTAATATTGTGATACTAATTAAAAGTCTTCTCTTCTGAAATATTAAAAAATGAAAATAGAGAGACTGTTAGGATTCCTTTGGCCGCTCAAAAGCTGGCCAGTTTTGTCGTCTTAGGGGAATTCTTATTATTATGTCAATGGAAGAGATAGGCAAAGATTCAATTTTTTTTTTCTCCAATATTTCCATAATGTAAATTTCAATTTTTTCTTTTCAAACCGTTATATCGGAATCTATTACCAAAGACCGCTTAATTAATCCGATTCAGAATTTAATCACAATTAAAGCTTTTCATCTTTTCGTGCAGAATGTTACGTGTGAATTTATTTTCCTTAATTCATATTCAAACGAATAGATATCCTTATAAAATTCATTTCCATCAAAGCTTGTTCAAGTAAAAATCATGGATTTATAATTAAAATCTAAATCTTTTCCCAAAACCAAAAAAATGAGAATTGAGGAGAGTCTACATACAATGTTAACAAATAATTGAATTGAATTCAAATAAAAGTTTTATTAAGAATCTCAAAAGATGGCTTTTAACTATTAAATTTAAGTTTATAATCTCACAATGCATTCTCAAACCAACTTCTAAAGAAGTCACAAAAAGAATGAAAAAACAGATTGTTGCAGTCTTTCTGGTTCATGTATTTTTCATATAAATGATAAAGAATATTCCTAATTATAATCTTGAAAAGATTACACTTGTCGGACAATACGACAACACCTTAAAATGCTATATTCTAACATAAATTAATACAAAACTTCAAGTGTGTTTGCATAAATTCACAATCTTTTTTCTTTTTCTTTTCCTTCTAATAATAACACAGAGTCTTTTGCTAGATATATTGTGGTCTTAAATTCAAATAATTCCTCCTATAACAAACACTAAAAACAGGGAAGTTGTGTTCGACAATAGCTTTTAGAGTTTTAATTAGTCAAAACGCTGAATGCTGCTTAAAAAGTTAATCGGTAACATAACGTTTGAACTAACTGTTAAAGGTTATGATAAATTTTTGTGAAAAGTTAATTCATATAGCGTTTCATGATGTTTAACTTTTAGCGTTTCACGAAATGCTACTTAAACAGCTAACAGTTAAACGCCACTAAAACAACTAATTTTATCGTGCAGACCCAAAATAAACTACTCAAAAGAACTTAAGTTAAATGATTTAATAACAATACTTATAATCATTATTACTTAACTAGTAAGTGGCAAAGGAAAATGAATTATGAGTAAGAAAGCACTCACTAAGCATAATTGTAGTTTTGTTTAGTCGACAAAGCAAAGCAAATATTGAAGCGAGTGAGGACAGAGTCAATAAATGCAAGGGAAAAAAAATGTTTTATGCATAAAATATTAAAGGAAAATTATTATTTCATCCTTGAGTTTTGACCGAGTTAAAAACTTTATTCATATATTTTGATCAAATTATTTGAACATCTATAAAATTTATATCTGTCTCACACTATAGTCTTTTCGTCTCAAAAATATCGATTTTCCATTAATTTTACATGAAAAAGACCAAAAAATCCATAATGTGGAGCCCCAAAGTATTAAAAAATAAAAATTCTTTTCTTTCTCACCTCCATTCTCAATTTTTTTCCTCTCTCTTCTTTCTTTCTCCTTTACTTCTCTTATTTTCATTTTATTTCTTATTTTATTTTTCTTTTTATATATATATTTTAACAATTTTCATATTGAATTCTAAAACCTGGTCCCAATGCTCAGTGTCCCTGCAAAATTGTAGCTTAAGCCCAACTACTGGGCTTTGAGACACATGGCCCTTAGATCATTTCAGACTTGCCTTTCTAACCCACCTTTTGTATATATATTTTTCAATGATAATTTAACTCTTTTTTTTTTAAAGAAAAAAGTTAATTTTGGCAGGAAATACAAATTTAAGAAGAATTCAAGAGTATTTATATCTTCTCTTAAGCCACTTAACAAAAGAAATTGAATTTTTTTTTTACAAAATGATGATGGTGTACAAGAAGAAAAAACAGAAACATAACATTGAGATAAAACTATAATTTTCTCTTGATAAATTTAAATATAATTTATTAATAATAGTGATTTTCATTGTCAATGTTCCACTTTTTATAAAAAAAAAATACCTTCTAGGAATAGAAGGAAAGTGGATATTTTAAAATATTTGATACTCCAATCGTTTAATGAAAATATTAATATTTGTAAATATATTTATGTCACGACCCAAAACCGTGGGCCGGACCGGCACTAGGACCTGGGTAAGCTTAAGGCCCCCGAGGCCCGTAGTAAGCCTAAACTATCCAAAATCCATTCCTACTATCATTTAACTGACACAATAGTAAGCCCATATAATG
>CANUEP010222810.1:0-32158 GCA_947857235.1 Jatropha podagrica
CCCCCCCCCCCCCCCCCCCCCCCCCCCCCCCCCCCCCCCCCCCCCCCCCCCCCCCCCCCCCCCCCCCCCCCCCCCCCCCCCCCCCCCCCCCCCCCCCCCCCCCCCCCCCCCCCCCCCCCCCCCCCCCCCCCCCCCCTGTCATGGATTGAATTCTATTTCAGTGCAGGTGGGCGTGTTATGTGTGATGGATAAAAATTTATAAGCATTAAGATTTAGTCAAACAATATGCTAGGACTATACATTAGTTTCTTAATATGAACAATAAAGTGCTAAAATAGTCCTTCATAACCCTTGACTTATGAGATTTGAGATTTAGTGGTGGTTAGAGGCAGTGAAATGGCCTAATCACCCATTATACCTCACTTTGATGATAATTGTGTTTCTAATTGGTAAGCAAGAACCACCATTTAGTAGAAGCTCCTAATCATAGCAGTAGACTAAAGAAATGAAAATGAATAACTATAAATGGTAAGTATTGAGAACTCAGAAGTTCATATTGAGATAAAATGTTCATTAGCTTATAAGTTAGAGCAAGGGATTCTAGTGGGTAGAATATGAACTATTTATTTATTTATTAAGGATTGAACACTTATATGATGACATGATGACTAAATTAGGTAAGTAATTAGCATAATGATGAATTAAATTTATAACATTTAACTTTTTATTAAAACCTTATGAGCTTAGATTATTGAACTTTTAGTACTTCAGGTTAACAGTAGACTAAGTGAAGAACTATGCCTTATGATCCCGCTTCATTGGTGAAAGTGGAGAGTAGAACCTGACATTCATTAATTAGGATTTGAAACTTCAAGCACGTGAATGTGACATTATTTCAGTGTGTTCTATTAAATTATTGATGGGAGATGAGTAAGACATTGGTAAACTGAATGGTAGACCTATAACAAAGTTGTATGAGTTGTCTTATCTATTCTAGAAGATATTAAATAAGGATCATGTTATGATGATGTTGAAGTTGACATTGGGTACCCAATGCCTCAACTTCTTTTGGTAGAAGTCTATTCCTAAGATAATTATAGGCCCTGGATATTAAGGTAATATGGAAATTACCTAAAATTTAAGGGGATATTACAAAGGGCAAACAACTTTGTTTCCTCTATAAATGAGAATTTAAAGACTTTTGAGAATGCCTGCCTACTTTTGAACCTAAGTAATCACACCTTAGTATACTAGCATTTCCTATAAGTTTTATGGATAACCTTCCTCTAATCATAACCACTAGTGTCACTCAACAAACGAAGTTTCGTCCTGGAGTTATGATCCCGATAGATACAAAACTAAGCCTGCTAAATAAGCTGGCTCTTTCCTATTAAATAGCCAAGAACTAATTTTAAATACTAGTTTTTGAACATTAAAAGAGAATTGTGTACTTTTAACAGGTATCCTCGACCTCATGTGTAGGAACTTCACCATCAGACCTTAGTGAAGGTCCTTCTGTAGCCTGGTGGCGAGAAGCTTGGAGACCTTGATTTGGATGATGACGATTATAGAAATCCTAATTTATCTCCGAGTCAAACATTGAATCAGGACTCCAGTGTTACTTAATAAAACTAAAAAGTTAGCATTATCGAGAAGGAAATTGGAACTTGAATTTCAAACTTTTGAATCCGATTTCAAAATCAACATTTGTTTTTCACTTTAAATACCAAGCAACAAAAAAAGGAAAAAAGGATGAAGTATACTTCTTTTTAAGAAATAAAAACTATAAGTATAATCCTTCTTCTTGTTATGTAGAAGCTGAAAAGGGAGAAAAATCAAAACAAACAAAAGCAGCTTAAAGTGCTTTATTTTCACATTACAACTAAAGAAATGAAAGAATTAAGAAGAAAATATTAGATTTTATCCTCTTTTAGTGTATTATCCTAGCAACTAAATAACGTGAGCTCATTTGCAATTTTATGCTTTTTTTCTAGTATATTTCTTTTTATGCTTCTGATAAAAGAAATGGAGCATAAGAAGAAGAAGACAAATACTTAGTCGCTTTTTACTTGATTAAAAAATTTTGAGAAAATTGCCAAGAAAGTGAAGGAAATTTTGAGAAAATTTTTTATTTACTTAATAGAAAAGAGTTAGCTGTTGTAAGTGACTAATTTTAGAACTATAAATCATTTTAAACATTAATGAGTAAGTTGACTCTTATAGGATATCTATTGACTCTAGGATCTTCCATTTAAGTTGACTCTTAATTAAACACTAGTTTTAAAAAGTCAACAAATACCCATTGAATTTGTTTTGAACATTAGTGAATTTTTCTATCTCAATTTCGTATTAGGGCACATAATCATTAATATTCAATTACACATATGCGAATAATCAATGAAATGTTTGTAGAGGATTAGGCACTATACAAGCACAAATTTTAGATCATTTAACCATACAAAGGCGATATACATACTTTAACAATCCAATTTTAATGTGATAAGTAAAAGCCTGCATCGCACGAGATTGGAGTAATAATTGTTATTATTAAAAAGTAAATTATATTAGTGATAACAAAAGATACAACATATTCCATTTGAATGTTGATAAAAATAATAAATAAATCTATAGAAATTATCAATTAACTATTAACATTATACGAATTTAATAGTTTCAATCACATAATTATTAAAATAAAAAGTGCAAACTAAGAAAATTATAAAAAAAATTACCAAAAACTGACATGATAAACTATTGATAGAAAAATTAGCAAAAAAAGTAAAAAAGGACTCGCAATAATCTTGCTTCTATTGCCACTTGTATAGTTATCTCAAATAAAAGGATCCATTATTATATTTATGGGAAACAAAAATAAAATTATCAGTTGAAAACTCCATATAGAAGAAGCAAGAAAATATAATAAAACAATGAATATGCTAGCTACATATTAACTGCATTAAGCCATAGTTGTGTAATAATGCATCATAATGCATAGGTAATTCTTGCGGGAAGTTCAAGATTTTAAAGAATCCATTATTATTTGTAAGAAACAAAGCATATGTATTACTTGAAATCCATAAAGTACAAATAAACAGACTTGCGATGTATATAATTCTCAAACAAAGCAAGAAAAATAATTGTAATTCATTTTATATTAAACAACAAAAATTCTTAATGTAAGAACTACATAATATCTTTACTCTGAATAGCACATTACTTAGACCAAGATTTTGCATTGTCTTCAAAAGCTTCAGAAAAAACAAGATCAATTCTGTTTTATGGAGAAGAAAAGAGTTCTATAAAGAGGTTCTATGAATTGTAGATGGTAACATACCCTGTTAAAATATAAAAAAAATCTTAATTTGTTGGTAGAAAAATGAGAGTTAAATCATGTATAAATATTTCAATTCTCACCAACCAATAATTAATGCATTAATAGTTGAGATTTGAATCATGTATAAATATTTCCATAAGCCTCAAATGCATTAGTAGTTGAGATTAACAATTAATATGGAATCTAAAAAGCTAAACAATAAAGGAAGAGTAAAGGACAAACACAATAATTAATAAAGTAGGAATAAAAGAAAAAAGGGAAAATTATAATCCTGTTCCTATGTTTTGACCAACTGAACTAGTTTACCCCTGTATTTTTTAAATTAAACTAATGTACCCTGGCATTTTTAATCTGTTACATCATAATAACCTTTCGTCCATGTTTACCAATTTTGGAGAGAAAAATGCAATAAAATGACTGTAACAACCTTAAATAAAAATAGCAAATCCATGCATTTGACTTAGGAGGGAATAGTGAAAACAAAGCATCCCCAAACTCTCGACCATTTTCAAAACTACTGAAAAATGAGGAAAATTAGAGAAAATGCTTCCACTTGCTTTGAATCAAAGTCGTGCCTGCTGAGAACCATTCTTCTTGTGTTGTTGCTGGTGTTTGAAGAACAAATAGAGCAACAATATGCGTTTTAGGTAAACCCAAACCTTCATTCTTTTTCTTTCGTTGAATGCACTAGAGTAAAGTACTTTACTTTCAAATAAGAATTTTTGTTCAAATTGTGTGTGTTTAGGGTTTACTTTGATATGTAATAGATTCTTTTTGAACTAACATGTGAATATTTAAGGTTTACTTGAGTTCTAAACTGTTTGCTCAAATCACAAAATGGTTGGGCAAGAATTGTATGATCTTTTTGTTACATTTGAAGAATGTGTTGCTACAATCGCAAATATAGATAGGGATGAGTACTCTTATTTTCAGTTGGTAAGGGGATTTACAATTTTTATAAAATTGAGGCCTCATTCACAGAAATAAAATTCGAGAGGAACTTGCTTATAGAAAGTGATAATGATTTGATATGTATGTTTGCACTATATGAGTTCTCTTGTGAGGTTGAGCTATTTGTTCAAGTTAAACATGTTGAACCTCATGCTCTTGAAAAACCCGATGAAGGCTCCAGTGTATGGAAGAGGTGGTTATGTAGAGTGATGTGGCATTGATGTTGGGCTTGGGGATGGTAATGTAGTTTGTGAGGGAATGATTGATGCATGTGTAGAGAGCTATGATAGGGGGGCGAGTTTGGAGGAAAATGCAAATGTTAATTTGGTTGAAAATGCAAATTATGGGACTATGTTGGGGTTGTAACTGAGGAGGGAGATGCAAATATAGGGGATGCGATGGGTATGTAAATATGGTGGAGGGGGGTATGAATGAGGGGAAAATGAAATACAAGTGGTTGTGAGGCTGGTGGGAATGAGGAGAGAAATGAAGTAGGAAATGGTTGTGAGGTTAATGTGAATCAAGGGAAAAATGAGAATGCTTTTAGTGAATCAAATAATGTGAATTTAAATGCTACTAAACCAACTATGTATGTGAATGAAAGGGGATGTGAGGCTCACCCAGTTGGGGGTTCAAATGTAAGACAGGGACAAAGAAGGACTACATGTGTTGTCAAGGAGAGATAGATTCAAGGAGCAAATGTGATAAGAATTGGTCAGGGTTAAGGGAGTTCTCAAAATTATATATATGGTTCTAATAAGTAGGACGACATTGGCCAAGAATCTCCTTTGTATGACATGTGTAGGCCTAGTGTAAAGTGTAGAAGGGGTAGTGGAAGGGGTAGAGTGAGGGGAGGTAGGATAGGAGGAATCTTGAACTAATAAGGAGAGGGAGAAGACTAACACAAATAAGAGAAGCAAATGTACAAAAGACTAGTGATTGGAAAGCGGCAGGAGTGGAGCCCAATGTGTCATCACATTAAGAAAGCAAGCCTACTTCACTATTTCAAAGGACTTATAATTTGAGGGGAAGATCCAGCTTGAATTCAATGCCAAGACCAAGACCAACACTAATACTAAGGCCAAGACAAGACCAAGACCAAGACTAAGACCAACACTAACACTAAGGCCAAGACCAAGGCTAGCACAAAATCAACTCCAAGATGAAAACAATGATAACTTAGATGAGTCATATTGTGGCTTCTCTGACTATGACAATGATGAGATAGAGGGATATCCATTTGATTTTATGGTGCCTAAACTAGGGGTAGGCACATCTAGTGGAAATGTAGGGACTGAATTAGATGATGACAGTGATGATTTGAGTAGTGTGGCCTAGCAGATGATGAGGGAACCCTTGACAGTTCAGATGATTCTGATGTGGGGGATGAACCTATGAGTAGAAAGAAAAGAGAGGTGTTGACCCTTTCAAAAACTTGTATGAAAATGAATATATGCCAAATGATGAGGGGGTAATTGAGTTTGAAGTGGGTCGATCATTTGCATCTATTAATGTGTTTAGGGAAGCTTTGAGGGACTATGCAATTAAGGGAGGGTATATTATTAAGTTGATTAGGAGTGAACCAGAGAGATTTACTGTTTCTCGCAAGGATGAGGGTTATAGATGGAGAATGCATGCTTCATTATTGAGTGATAAATGCACATTCAGAGCGAAAATAATGAAAAGTGAGAATTAATGTGTAAGGCCTGTAGGAAATAAAAATCCAATTGCAAACACAAGATAGGTGAAAAGGAAGTTGCAAGATGAGCTTGAGATTGATCCAAATATAAGCTACCAATTAATGGCTAGAAAATCATCAAATAAATGGGGAATAACAGTGCAACCATGACAACTATATAGGGCTAGGAACCAAGCTAAAGAGTCACTAGATGGTTCTCATGTTGAGAGTTATACCCATATTAGAAGATATCTTGAAGCTTTCATAACATCTCACCCAAGAACCTTTAGGAAATTTAAACCTAAACTTAGAAACTGTGAGACTAACTCATAGTTTTTGGGAGATTGTTTATAAGCTTTAAGGCAATGAGAGATGGGTTCATAAAAAGGGTGTAGCCTATTCATAGGCCTTAATGGATGCCACTTAAAAGGACCCTATGAAGGAGTTTTATTAGCCGCAGTTACCATGGATGGCAATAGAGGGGTATTGCCTTTATCCTTTGCAATTGTTGAGGCTGAATGCAATGGCAATTGGGGGTTCTTTATGGACTGCCTCTAGCGGTGCATAGGTCCTAAATATCATGACAAACTTTAGACATTTATGTCAAATAGACAAAAGGTAAGTGGACCAAACTTTATGCTTTTATAGTGGGGTCATTTTTTATTATAATGTTTATTACTTTATCATAATACATGTGAATTTATTACTATCAATGTTTGTATTTTTGTTGACCATTATGCATGTGCCTTGAATAGTATGTTTGTGACTTTTTATGTGTTTTGGTGTTTGCCATTATTTTGAATGAGATGATTAGTGTACTGTTCTTTCAACAGGGATTAATAGACGCTGTGAAAAATTAGTTTCTAGATGCTTACCACAGATTTTGTTATAGGCATATAAAACAAAATTTTAAAAAACAATTTTCTTAGTATTTAATTGAAGAAAGAATTTTGGGCTATTGCTAAGAGTATATATTTTGAGCAATTTAATTTACATATGATAACAACCATAAGAACAAAACTTGATGAAAAACCTCCTAAGTGGTTACTTGAAATACCTCTTAATCAATGGTGTAAGCATGCTTTTAATGCTGATGCTAAGAGTGACCATGTTAGTAACAACATGACTGAATCTTTTAATACTTGGGTTGAGAAGCTTAGGTCAATGCCCATTATGAACCTTTTAGACACCTTTAGAAAAAAATGCATGGTGAGAATGCATAAAATGTCTATAAAGGATGCTTCTATGGATGGCAAATTAACACCTAAAGCTAAAAGGGATTTGATATGTCATTAAAGAGAGTAGATATTGTACATTAATACCTACCAGTACATATGATTTTAAGGTCAAAGAAGGCCCATTTACCTTTTCTTATTGGCTTAGAAAAGAAAATCTGCAGTTGCAATTAGTGGGACAAATCTGGTATACCGTGTTATGCATAGGATACAAGAGAGTTAGTGCTGATGATTTTTGTAACCTATATTTCACTTTTGAGAAATATGTGGAGACATACTCAGCCCACCTACATCCAATGCCTCAACCCAATTTACAAAGAAATTTAGAAATCAGAGAATATCTATCCCCCTAAAGTGAGAAAAAGGGTAGGTAGGCCCGAAAATAGAGAATTAGGCAAGATAGTGAAGGGCTTCCTGCAACTAAAAGCACAAGAGCAAACACAATAAGATGCAAGCAGTGTAATCAGTTAGGGGCACAATAAGAGGACTTGTACATCGACTCCATCAAGCCAACAGGCATATTAACTAATTTATGCTTTAAACACCCATTATTACCTATTATTTTTACTAAAACTTATTGACATCTTCAAATTTTGCAGTCACAAAGAAAGAGAGGCAGGACTATAGGTGCTTCTAGATCCAAATCAGGAGAAAAATGACAGAGCAATATAGGAATTGCACATTAGAAGCAGAACCTTGGACAATAGGAGCCTAGATAATTTGGCTTTTTGACATATAGGAACTTCTTGCATGCAATGTAAATTTTGCCCAAACACTTCAATGTGCATAGATTGATGTTTTTTAGGATGATTATTCATAGTGATTTGTAATCTTCTAGAAATCTAGAGGAAATGCTGTTCTAGATTTCTTATGGCAAATATATAACGAAACATTATTTTTTATTCAACGAAAGTTGCAAAAATTGTGTTTTAACACATAATATTCTTAATGTATGGAGCAGGATTTGTGTTCAAATTGATACATTAATAAGCAGGCTTACAATATGTTGAATGTTTTAGATCATTAAAGAGAGTAGATGTTGCAAATTTCATATTAAACAGAGAACATAATATTATTTTATCCAAAAAGTTAGTCTTTGCATAAATAAAGGGTTATTACATTGTTCATTAAATTTCAAATATTAACTGTCAACTACCCAGCCATTCACTCCTAGCACATCCAGCATTCACTCCTAACACATTAACCATTACACTACCCACCACATGCACACCAACTAAGAGTTTACAATAGCTACCTTATCAACTAAAACTAAAAACACACCAAAAACACCTAAATATCCATCTAAACCATCTTGCAAAATATAAATAGAACAATGATGAAATACACTAAAGTGCGTATCATACATATAGCCAAGACAATCTTCGTGTAGTCAATGACAAAATCTAGTTGTAACAACCCATGCCTAGCAAGATATGGTTCGCTTTGGGCCGATCTAGCTAGACATGGGCTGTTACACTAGCCCATCAATTTTGCTCCGAATATGCCTATTTTCATCATTCTGGCACACAGGAACATCGTTTAGGTTAAGTACAACCCTTATAATGTTGTTCTTAGCTCAATTTCAAAACTTTTAACTTTTATTGCAACTCTAGCCATTTTTGTCCCCCTAGTGCTATCAATGAATGAATAAGCTAGCTTGCACCATCCAAGGAAGCTGCCACACTCGTTATTCTTACAAAATTAGTAGGGCCTGTTCTTGTTCTTACTTGGCTTGGAAATCCTGATCGCAGCTCGTTTTCCATATTTGCGAAGAGGGTTCAGTAATCTACCCTCGTTTTCGCAATACGTTGCGCTAGAAGATGAATTGCTCCTCCCAGACATTGCAAAACCCTAATTTAATTTCTTCTTAATTTTTCTTAGCTCTTTCCTTTTTATTTCACACACTTTGCGGATTTAAAGGCATAATGTAGCTATATAAGGGTATTTTCGTCACATATTATCTTCTCTCTCTTTGCACTGTTAAGAAGTTCATTGACTTTCTCTCTAAAATTGATAAAAATGGACGGAAGGTTATTATAGAGTAACGGATTAAAAATGCAAGGGAACAACAATTTGATTTAAAAAATACAGGGACACTAGTTCTTTTTGTCAAAACATAAGGGCACGATTATAATTTTTTCAAGAAAAAAATATGGATTATGCTATTATTCACATTCAAAAAGAAAAAAACCGATCCATAACCATGATTTTAAAAGATTGTTGGTTTAGTTTGATTTTGTCAAATTCAAACACCGAGCTTTTGGTTTGGTTTACAGTTTTAGCCTCAAAACTGCCCTAACCGAATCAAACCATTATATATATATATATATATATATATATATATATATATCAATTTTTTTGAAGGGAAATTTCTTTTATAGTGATTAATTTATATTGGATAGTAAATTACGAGATTACTTTATATTGGATAATAAATTGAATAATACTTTCTTATTAATTAGATAAATTTATATAATTATATTATAAAATATTAAAAATTCATGTATACTTAGATTAATATATATGTGAGTAAAATTATAATTTTTTTAAATGTTTAGTGATAGATGTAATTTAATCCAAATTTAAATTCTATATTTGTTATTGCTTAATTATCATCTTACTGAATATAATATTTTTCATATTAAACTAAAAAAATATATTTAAAAATTAATTTAAAAATTTTAATAGCTATTCAAAATTCTGGGTATTTTATGGCATATTTTTTATGAATTTATTTTTCATATTTCATATAATGTTAATTTTTTTGCTTGTTAACTAGATAAATGAGGAAATTTAATTTCTTTTTTTCAAACCGCTTAAACCGCTAAACTGAACTAAACCAAACCAAACCAAACTTCTTATAAATATTTGGATTGATTTGAAAATTTTAATAATTTAGTTTGATTTTAATTTTTTTTAAACCGTCACTTTAAGTTTAGTTCAATTATTATGTTCAAATTGAACCAAACCGACTCATAAACAGCTATATCAATGAGAAATTAATAGTAGGTTAAAGAAAAATATACTATAATGAACAATAATGAGAAATAAAGATGTGAGAGTCTAACGTCATACATAGAGAAGAAGAAAGAGATAGGATAGGCTTCTGCATTTAATTATAATCTCTCAAATTTAAAATTCAATTCAAGATATTACTTTTGTTGTAGATAATTTGTAATTATTTTATATTTCATAATTATTTTAACTTTAAAACATTCATAATTATTTTAACTTCTAAACACATGAATCAGGTAGTTATCTAAACAATATAACTCGTCTTTGAATAATTATTTTCTTTTGAATATTTTAAACAGAAAATGATATTAACCCAATGTTACCCTTATTTACATGATACTTTCATAAATGTGACAATTATTTTATGTACAGAGGAAGTAACAATTTACAAAAATCATATGAACTTTAATCGTCCAGCATTAATGTGATAATTCCATAGAAACTATATCAAATAAGTAATATCAATAGCTCTTACATCTCTCCAACTACATGAAAACCAAACACATCTGCTGGTTACAGCAAGACCAAAGACATTCTCCATCCTCCATTGATCAAAATCAACATCTTCTTTCTAATCTTAGCGAGCTTCGTACTGAACAACTGCAAGAGTCAAATTTTTCATGTTAAACTAAAAGTTAAAGCACTGGTAGGTCTAGAGTGAAGGAAGGTTAATCTGCATTTGACAAACCACAGGATTTGCCGAAATCTAGACATGTACAATATTAACACGAGGACCTCAATTTGCAATTTTTAACATAAGAAATCCACATACGCACATGTGGCTGAAGTGCCTAATAACTGCATACAAAGTTCCACACAAGAGACAAGCACTAGTCTCATGATTTTAAATCATGGTCGCGGTTGCATTTTAAATGTGTCAGTATGTTGCAACAGACTGGTGCTATATTTTTTTTTTTTTTAAAAAAGAAAATCACAATTATATGAGTTAAATATGAAACAATTATTTATTGAAATCTTAGAATTAATTAACTTTTAAGTATTAACTCGAAATATTGCTGACAAATGAAACTAATTGATTGCATTTGATACTTTACTTCCCCCCTTCGAGAACTGAACAAATTATTCTATTTAATACATAGGCAACAGGTGAAAATACAAAAATAAAGGGCTTACGTAGTTTTAAAACCCATTCATTTTGATGATCCACAATTAGTGTTACCACTAAGTTCCCTTATTTTCTTTTATCATCAAGTTCAACGATTTTGCTAATTTGGAACTCATATGCTTATGCCTACTTCTGTTTTCCTCCGCCCTTGCATTCTTTTGTCACATATGTTCTAAATTTTTCTACTTACCAACTTCTCAAACATGCATATATTGTCTCGAGATACATATTTTTCCTTTTTTTAGGCTTAAATAAATTTTCCTTCAAGAACTCTAATAGGATTTTAAACCCAAAATAAGGTTAAATAAGAAATCAAAAGCAAAACCTATAAACAAAAATAATTAAATTAATAAAGTGTGAAAAAGACCGCGTACTTCTACGGGTGCGCTTTTTGTAGAGAATACGGTAACCACACTCACGGCATTGGATAACATCTCCTGGTTTTAGAGTATTCTCCATTCCACAATCTAAAACCCCAAAATACAGTCAATTCTTTGTTAATCACTAAATATTAAAGCCATATAAACAAAATTTTAAGAATCATGAATCACATACCTCCACAGATGTAGCTCACTGGCTCTGGTTGAGGATCCATTTGTCTGGGTTCTTTCTAGGGCTTTGTCTGCGCCTGTGCTAAATTGAAAACAAAGGTTTTTAAAGTCTACTTATAATATATATATGTATACATCTCAAATCTTCCTATGAATGCATAAAAATAAAATAAAAAATTACAAGATAGAAAAAAATACCCATAAAGAGAAACGCTGTTGTGTCCTTGCTTACAATACTATTCATATAAATGTTTTCATTATGTTGTTTTGTGTCTACATCTACTAAAACCATCAACAATAATCAGCTAAAGAAATAAAGGCTTTAATCAAATGCAACTGTAAATATTGAAAAATCAAAGGTCCAATTTGACTTTTATTCATGTTGGGTTTAAATTTTATTTGTAATTGCTTCTTTTTTTTTTAATTTATGATAAGTCAACTCTTAATAACATAAGTAAATGAATTTCTATATTCTTAAAACAGTAAATCTAAGTTTTCTATTATTATATTTCAATTTGATAATAATAATATATTTTCTTGCACATTTTCAAAAGAATATATATTAATATATGAAAATATTTCCCTGAAACAAATCCTTTGTTTTGTTTATTTATTTATTTGGTAGTTGCTAACAGGTAGTTTGGTGTTAACCTGTGAAGGATCTAGATACTCAGGTCTGATTAACCTGAAGCTAAGATATTCAGATGAAATACCAGCTTCTTCCCCTCTTAATATTCACAAAGTATGTTCTAGAAAATGGATATAGGATATTGGAACCAAATACATGTAAGATAATTGGCACAAGAACTATAACAAATAATAGGAAGAGAGCTTGAAATTCTATTATAATGCAAGAACAAGATGGAAGTGTCAGTATCAAACACAAAATAACTACTGTGATAACAAGAATAAATATATGTTCATGATACATACAACCAAAACTGTAACTTGCAGGTCTTGTCAGTAATGAAAAAAATGTATTCTAATTCACAAATATTTCAAAGGAAATTATTTGAATACCCCACTATCTTAGTATAAAGCAACTTCATCCAAGAATATATACAGAAAAGACTCTACACTACGAAAAGTTCCATGTGTCTCCACCTATCAGGATGCAAGGGTAGAAAAATTAAAAACAAGCATTACATTTTCGTAGGTCTCAACAGATGGTTATCCTTGCATCCTTTTACCATGCTACAATTTACAATTGGTGATGAAAAATTCAGAGTTCTTAAACAAAGTTTATAGTCATGTTCAACATTAAATAATTGACAAGATGAGGTTAATCCCAAGAGTCCCAATTGTCATTTAACTTAAATCAGGTAAAGAAATGTATTGTAGTCCCAAGAGTCCAAAAGCTTCACATAGAATGAATGTGCATATTACATACAAATTACAAACTCAAAAAGAAAATCCAGAACAAAAGTACATTCGCTGAGGCCAAATACCATCCGAAACCTCAAATTGCTTTGTTGTAACATCTCTACTCAGAGGCACAGATGAAGTTAATAACTAAAATATGAAATTCACATGAAAATTATCAATAAGCATAAAGAAAGCCCAGAAACCAGTAACCACAACCCATCTCAGAAAACAAATTATCAAGTCCAAATCAATAACAACTCCACAGTTTTTTATTTTCAATAGAAACAAAAAGCAAAAACAAACACAAACCAATTTCAACAGAAACGAAAAGCAAAAACAACAAATCCCATAAAATCAAAAAATTCCAAAATAAAGTACCCGAAATTCAAGGATTTTAATTGTAGCTCATGATGACTATTGGACTGATTACGAATTCAGAGGACAGATTGAGCTCAAGTTTTGCATGTGTGAAGGAGAGATTCTAAATAAATTGAATTCGGAGACAGGCAACAAAAGAGAGCAAAGTAATGGTGAGCATTTGGTTGGTTTGGTTCAAGTGCAAACCAAATAAACTAAATTATTATACCGAGAAACCAAACTGACCAATTTTTCATAATGAACCAAGTTTATTCAATTTTAAAACAGAAAGCTAATTTTTTTTTTCTTAGGAACAGAATTCTGAAAACTCGAATTATTTCCCAAACGAAAAAAAAGCCACAGAATACCAGAAATCTCAAAAGTTTGAATGATCTCCAAATAAAATCACTTAAATCTATATTATTTACAATATCTTGAAGGATTGAACCCTTTTGGGTTTTTTGAATCGGCATGACTTACTCCAATAATGAAATAGTAGTTGCTGCTGAAACAAAAATGTCAAGCTTTGGCACATTAGCTACTATCAAACATGCCTTTCGACAACAAGTTTATTACCAAATACGAAATCAAAGAAACTAAAAAAGAGGAAACAAAAGCTTGTTTCGGGGCTTCAAATGCAGGAATCAACTGGTTGAAAATCCATATTGGATCATTTTGCTGGGTTTAAATAAGGCATCTGTTAAGCTTACAAACTTTTGAAGCATAAAATGCGCAATAGCAGCGCATTACCACTACCAAGCCTTTCAAAGTTTATTCAAGAAGGCCCAAGTTCATGACAGCAGACAAGAAGAATGGTATGAGGTTTATGCATAGAGATTCAAGCAATGAGAGAGCTCCAGGTAGCATTGTCAATTACAACAATGGTGACACCAGTGCTATATAACATCAAAAGGATTTTGTTGAGCGACATATTTTGGGAATATTTCTGTTTTTGGCAGATTGTGATATCTGTAAAGAAACTCCAGTTTCTAGACTTGATTCTTGCTAACCAAGTTTATATCTTCATTCTTGTTATTTCCTTGATTTGATTTTGTAATCCAGAGATATTACTAGCCTATTTTTCATCCTTCAGTTATTAATCAAAAGAAATCCATTCAAGTTCTTATTCTATTTGTTTCTTCTGTTATTTTTCTGAAATCTCTGTTCTCATTCCTTGCTCTATCAAAATTGCTTTTAGTTGAAGTGGGGTTAAATATCCCTCATGAATATCCTCCATTGCTTTGAGCCAGGCTGGTTTAGGATTTGCTTTGCAAATATATCAGAAGAAATGCCAAAAGTACCATATATTATCCCAGAAATTCCACGAATTGTTGAATTAACTATTCAAATCACTTAAATATCACCCAAATCAAAATAAACTCTGGTCAGAAAAAAATATCGAAGCCACTAATAACATGAAAATCAGGACTAAAACTTCATTAGAGTAAAATAATCAAAGAAGCATTAATAGATAACATATCATCGATATTATAAATTTCTAACAGAAATTAAAGACTGAAACGAATCGTGATAAGTTCGAGGATTGATTATCCAAATCAAAAACCCTAAATAACAGAAATAATACCTACCTGAGAGTTTTACGAAATTGATGTTGAAAATAGGTAGTGAAACGGTGCGCTCCATCCTCAGCGAATGGGCAAACGGCAGTGAGCCAGACAGAGAGAATCAGAACGAGGAAGATGGTGAATGCTCCAGGTCAAAGAGAAAAAAAAAAAAGGGGTTTTTGTTCTTCTGCCAAACTGGAGTATAAAACGCTTAGTTTTTAGGTCCCTGACTGGTGAACAGGCATGGCCGGTTCACGAACCGCTGGTTCCACCGGTTTGTAATTTTTAAAATGTTAACCGGAACCGGATTGAACCGTTAATTTCGGCTTGAACCCTCAATTCCAGATTGACCCATCGGTTTTAGTTTGATTTTAATTCGGCTACTCCCAACTCGTTTCTGATAAGCTGACGGTTCAAATCACTATTCTAACAATACGTGTACTATATTTCAGAAAAATAAAGGAACTTTGGTTTTAAGATTATAAATTTGTTTGCCAAAATTAGTTATTTTTGATAGCTATTAGTTATTTTAATGAGATTTAGCTGGTAGCTGTTTGAGTAGTGTTTTATAAAACGCTAAAAGCTAAACGTTATATGAGTTAACTTTTCATAAAAAGTTACCCTAAACTCTAAAAGTTAATCCAAACGTTATATTACCGAACAATTTTTTAAACAGTCATTTAGCGTTTTGACTAATCAAAATTTTAAAAACTAATCAAAAAATTATTGTCGAACACATCCTATATATGTTTTCCAAGAAAATTAATGTGAATTTAAAAATTAATGAATTTTTTTAAAATAACTTTCAAAATATTTATACTCATATAAAAAATAAAATTCATTGAGTTTGCAAATGAATACAAAATAATCTATCAGTTATGATTTTATTATCTACATGATATTATTAATTAAATAAATTGTTAGAAAAATGAAAAAGAAAAAAAAAATGTAATCTCGGACTAAGAAGAAAACACATTGTTAAATTACCATCTACATCAAACAATGTAATTTTAGACTATGTATTTCACTTTTTTTAGGACTTTTAAGTAAAGTGGATCATTCAGTGACCGATCTATTTGGAGTTTTAGCTAAGCATAGGATAGACTAGGTTATTAAGAATTTTACAAAATAAAAATAAAAATTTTAGTATAAACAGACCAAACCACTTTTTCTAGCTGATTTAGATTTATTTTTTAACATTAGCATGAACTTTAATAAGCCATTACTACCAGTTTCGACTTAAAATTTTAAACCATTAACTTTTAGTGATTTTGATTCATCCACACTATGGTTTGGTTTTGGTTCGAATAAAACGGCTTAGGTTTGACCTTTGGAAAAATTGAACGCGAAATTTTATAAATTGAGCTAAAATGACTTGCAATTTTGAGAGTCACGCATTTGGTTTACAGAGTCAATATCTTAAAAAAAATCGTTAAAAAAGTTTTTTTTTAGAAAGCTTTTACGTCAACAGACAAAGGCACAACTACACTATTCCCCTCCCCCACAAAAATTCTAATTTTTTTTTTCTTCCTTTACTCTTAAAACCAAATTCTATACTCATTACATCCTCCATCCTTAATTATCAAATAATCCCCCATATACTTCCAATTTAACATATAATTTAATAAATTGTGAAAAAAAATTTCATCTTCTAAAATTGATTTTTTTTTCGTTAAATTTATATTTCATTTTAAGCTACTACCAGCTATCAACTAATATGAATAACTATATTTTAGTTAGACATTTAAATGAGAAATACATTAACATATTTTTTGCCAATCAAATTTAGTCTGATTGATCTTCTTACTAAAGTGGAGTGAGTGATCTCGAATTTAAACCCTCTCGACCAAAAGAGTTTTCACTAATTCGGTAAGTCAAGAGGAGGTTAGCTCTATTGTATAGTTCATTATATTATTTTGGCCCATTGAGCCTTCTAATAAATAAAGAAAAACTACTTTTTCTTTTATGAATAAAGTAACTATTTTCACAATTTTCATGGAAGATTGTAAATTTAAAAAAATATTTTTTTTTTCTTAAAATATATTTGACTCTACTAATTAATTAAAATGTTAACTTTTAGCTTGTCAATGACTGGCCAAGTTTCAAATTAATCCAAACTCAAAAAACTAAGTAGGGTTCTCTCCTACGTGAGAGTAGGGGTGTTGTAATTACAACTAGGGATTCTCTTTAGGGAGATTTTGTTCTCGTGATTTCAAAGGTCATATTGCTTTCAGTGATAATCACACCTAGTTCGTTAGTGTCCTTCCCTTTGATAGTTTTCTTTGTTCCCTCTCTCCTCTCTCTTTGTCAACTTTATCTTATTACTTACGGTTTCATTTTTCTTGTGTTTTGTATGAATTTTGTTTGCTCTTTTGCTTTTATTCAAGGGCATGTTTTCTTTTGTGATCATCTTCTCTCCTTTTTAGCCTTGTTTTGTTATTTTTTTATCTCATTCTTTTCCTATTATTTTGATTGCCCTTTTGTTTTGCTCTTTTATTTTTATTTTAGGTGCACATTTTGTCTTTATTATTATCTTCTCTCTATCTCTTTGATATACATCAATTATAGGTTATAGAGATAAATAATCATGGTAATCATGAACGAACTATAGAGGAGTCTGCTACTAGTGATGTTAGTGATGAGAGTATTCAGTCTACAAAATCGAAGGAGAACCTTTGCCTACAAGGAAACTTTGACTGATCGGTCATATAATAGGCTTGCTTTGATGGATATGATGGTTTGGTATGGAACGCAAAGATTGGAGTTCTAGTGCGTGAGTGGGGTAAGAATATCTTCTTTGTTTCAATTCCACCACTGGAAGGATATGCAACATGTAATTGAGAATGAGCCTTGGCACTTTGAAAAATATTTGTTAGTGTTGAAGGAAGTTATGGATAATGAGCAACTATCTACTATCGATTTCCCCCATTTCCCATTATGGATTCATGCTTATGATTTGCCATTTCTTTGCATGATGAAGGGAGTTGCTAAGCTATTGATGGTAAAATGGGAAGCTTTAAGGAATGGTTTAACGATGGAGCTCAAAGTTGGGGTAAGTTTATTCAATTTATACGTATCCGTGAATCTCAATAAAATCTTATTGCATGACACTACTATAAAGTTCGAGGCACAGATGCCATGGATACCCCTCAAATAAGAGGGCCTTCCCACATTTTGCTATTTCTATGGTAATTATGGACATTCTTATAAGAAATGTGAGGAGATTAAAGTAGTTGACCCGACTGATTAAGATAAAATGCAATATGATGAAGCTCTATGAATATGCCCTCTTCAACCTAACTCAAGAATGTCAAGGTTGGGGGAGTCAAGGACGAATATAAGGTGATAGTTAATTTTTAAGCATATTTTATCTTAACCTAAATCTCCGAAGCACTATACTAAAGAACCACCTAAGGTTCATTCATTATCTCCTAATTTGTACAGGGTAAATATTGATTCTATACCTAAGTAGTTTAGAGATATGAATGTCCAAACCAATGATATCTCTTCTTCTAACCTACCTTTTTATTCCCCCCCCACCCCCCCCCCCCCCCCCTCCCGGCAATGATACCATATAAGCCACCATTATAAGCTATAACCATCAAGTTCTTAATAACCTTACTAACCCACCTAGCTCTCCTACTTTTCCAGCCCTCTAAACCTCTCGTCCACCTGATTCTTTATGCATCGAGCCCTTGTCATCATATCTCATTATTCAATTACACATCTATACGAGCTTTAGGTCCGAGCTACTTTGCTAAAATCAACCTATAATCCTAGCATTCCTGATGCCATAAATGTAATTGATAGTTTTAGCGAACCCATTCTAGACCTATCCCATGATGACCATTCTCTAAAATCTGATTCTCAGTTAAGAATGGAACCCATTTATATGATTTTTACAGTAGTCCCAGCTAGCAAGACTTAAAATTGGAAGAGGTTAGCTCATATTGAAATGGGGTTAAAACAATGTGATGTGATGGTTGTTACTAAAAAGAAAAAGAGCTGATCAAAATTCCAATTCTTTGTCCTTATGGAAGTTGATCAAATTAGTAAGAAGACTAGAAGGGCTGGAAAGGAGTGAATATACAAAGTAGCAGCAGCAAATGTGAGGTAGTCCCGCCAAACATTGTGAGTCTGATTGCTTAAAATTGTAGAGCGCTTGGGAACCCTCATGCGATTTGGCAACTTAAACTGCTTGTTAACTTGAAAGCTCCTAATAATTTGGTCCTTAATGAGATGAAGCGACTGTAGGTGGAACGAATATATAAAAATTATGGATTTGCTTCCGGGTTGTCTTTTTTTATAATAGGGAGGTAGGAAGAAGAGGTGGAATTTGTTTATTATGAACTGAAGGGATTCATATTCGGCAATTATTGATTTTCTCTCACCATATTGACGCGATGATTAATGGGGTAGTAGAGATTCACCAGTATTTACGAGTGGCATAAGGAGAATTAGAAATTTCAATCTTGGGATTTGCTAAAGGGTATTGTTTGATATTCTAATATTCCTTGATTGTGTAGTGGCAACTTTAATGAAATTTTATACTACAGAGAAAAGGATGGGGGCAATGCGAAAGACCCTAAAAATTTAGATGCTTTTCATGAGGCTCTGGATAATGGTCACCTTGTGGATTTGGGTTTTATAAGTTTAACATCACCTAAAGCAATAGGCAATTGATCACAGTTTCGAGGAACGACCAGATAAGTATGTGGCTACTATGGAACGGATTGACTTGTTTCACAATTACAAGGTTGAGCACTTATTCTGGTAAACATGGAACTAGTACTAAAAAATTCTTGGAGGCCATTCAGATTCAAGTATATGTGGCTTCGTGAGGAATCTTGCACTTCAGCCATGGAAAAACCTTAGATAGAATTATTCATATGAGTATGATATTTGAAATATGGAAGGCAGAGTTGCTTGTTGTGGGTAGGCTATTAAACAATGGAACGTGGTCAATTTGGGTCTGTTATGCAAAAAATAATCCACTACCAGAAACAACTCCATCATCTCCATTAAAGTGCTCAAATTGAAAGTTGTATTAGTTGAAAACATTAGATTTAAACTCATCTAAAAGAATTATTTATTTGTGAAGAGCTAATGTGGAGTCAACGGTCTAGAGTCTTATAGTTGTAAAATAGAGATAGGAACACTTCCTTTCTCCATTTTAAGGTGAATTTTAGACAAAAAAAGGATAGGATTTGTAGGATAAGGGGGTGAAGATAGGGTATTATGGAGGATGGTCAGAGCATTGGGTGGGTTATGGCTGTTACTATAGAAATTTATTTACTTCTTGTAACCCATCTGATTTTGATGATGTCTTAGAGAAAGTAGAGATTAAGGTAATAGTAGAGATGAACATATGCTTATTTGAACCATGTACAAAGGAGGAAATTCTCATTGCTTTGAAACAAATGCATCTTTCTAAGGCTCAAGGTCCTGAAGGTATGCCTCCTTTCTTTTTCCAAAAATTTTGCTCAAGGTCCTGAAGGTTTGCCTCCTTTCTTTTTTAAAAAATTTTGGCATATTATAAGTCTTTTTATCATTGAGAAATGTTGTTGAGAAACTTTTGTCTATTTTAAATCATGGTGGTTCCCCAAAGTCCCTTAACCACACTTTTATTACCTTTAAACAAAAATTAATAATCCAAAATTCATTAAGTATTTTAGATCAATTATTCTATATAATGTTATGTTCAAACTCATAAAAAAACCATAGCTAATAGGCTGAAATCTATTCTACCTCATGTTGTTAATGAATCCTAGTCAACTTTTATTCTAGTTAGGCTTATCACAGACACTTTATTTGCTTTTGAAATTTTCCATCATATGAAAAATAAAAAGATGATTAGGAAAGGTCAGTTGGCTTTAAAGTTAGATATAAGCAAGGCCTATGATAAGATAAAACTGTATTTTTTGGAAAAAGTTTTGCTAAAATGAGTTTTGATCCACATTGGGTTACTCTAGTAATGAAGTGTGTCTTCTGTTACATATTCTCTATTGATCAATGGGGAGCCTCAAGAAGTTTTCATTCCATAATGAGGACTTCGACAAGGTGATCCATTATCACCATATTTATTTCTAATATGTGTAGAGGTTCTTTCAACTCTTTTTCAATGGGCAAAAATTGAGAAGCTCTTGCATGGAGTTAAGATGTACAAGCGGGCCCCTCCTCTTTCTCATTTGTTTTTTGTAGACGATAATACAATTTTTGCAAGAGCAACTTCAGCAGAAGCTAATAGGATTTTAAAGATTATCTTGGATTATGGAAGACTATTAGGGAAACAGGCTAATTTGGAAAAATCTGATACTTTTTTAACTAGAATATTTCAGAGGTGAAAGAAGCCATTAAAGCCAGGCTAGGAGTTAGAGATGTTGGTCATTATAACAATACTTGAGATTACCAGCCATTATTGAGAGAAAGAAAAAAGTAGCCATTTAGTATCCTGGTTGATAGGACCACAAAAAACTAGCTTTCTTGGAAAAAAAAAATGCTTCCCAAGGCAGGTAAGGAGGTATTATTAAAGGTGATCATTCAATGTATTTCTACGTATATCATGAGTTATTTTTTATTACCTAAAGATATTTTCAACAAAAGTAAATCTCTTACAACCCAGTTTGCTAACAAAGGAAAAAAAAGCTTTGTTTATTGAAAAAAGATGGTGGTTTGGGGTTTAGAGATTTATAATGTTTTAACATGGCTATGTTAGCCAAGCATTATTAGAGGCTAGCTACCGATGATAATTCCCTTTTAGCTAGGTTCTTAAAAGCTAAATACTACCCAACTCAATCCTTTTTAGAGGCAAAAAAAGATACACAACTTAGTTATGCTTGGCGGAGTCTCATGGAAGTAAGGTGGCTTATCAAGAAGTGGTCAAGATGGCTTATTGGAAATGGTAGGAATATTCGAATATGGAGAGATAACTTGTTGCCTAATCAATCTAATTATAAAGTGCATTTTGATCTTATGATTTTAGACGAGGAAGCCACGATTCATGGGTTAATTGATAGAGATAATAGAGGATGGAATTTTCCTCTTATAAATTCCATCTTCCTCTCATAAGAGATGACCTTTATATGTGGTATCCGTTTATGTTCTCGATAAGAAACTAATGTATTTTCGTGGCTAACCATAAAAAATGATTTTTTTTAGTTCGTTCAACTTATCATCTTGCTCTCCACTCTTTAGTTCCACTTAATTCTACAGGTTCTTCGGCTATATAGGTGAATCCCTTTTGGCAACATCTTTGGAAGTAGCAAATCCCTCTAAAAGTGAAACATTTTATGTTTCGTGCTTTTTATGATCAATTTCTTCCTAAGGTGAACCTGATTCGAAGATAGGTGAAGGTTGATCCGATTTGCGATAGGTGTGACAAAAGGGAGGAAACATTGGATCATGTTTTGACGAATTGCCTAAAATAACAACGACTGTGGTTGCTTAGTCCATTGTGCCTTCAGATATATCCTGGTCATCTCTGTTTTGGAGCATGGATTCAGTCACTAGCAATAGTGTTTAGGCCTGAGCATCTATAATTATGTTTTATGTTAGCTTGGTTAATTTGGCAGGGATAAAATGTCTGGATTCATGATACAAGAAGGGTGTTAGAAGTCTTGATTCTCAACCTTGCCACGACATTATGGACTAAATTTGTGACTCAGGTGAATATGGTCAAAGTGCTGAGAGTTGGTTGGGACCCAGACAAGTGGCAACCACTTGATACGGACATGTACAAGATTAACTGTACGATTTTGGAATAGTAATTAGAAACTTCATGGGAGATGTCGCTGTTGGGTCTTTATAATGTTCACCCTCCTTGCAGCCAAATCAAGTAGAGACGGAAGCTGCCCTTTTTACTATATCTAAAGCCATCAAGATGGGGTTCCATGATTTGATTCTTGAATCAAATTTCCTGTCCTTGTTATAGAACTTGAATCACAATTTGTTCCACGCAATGAGTTGGGTACAAGGATTCTTAGATGCCTCCTAGCAGCTAGTTAATGTTCTATTCTTCTTGTTTCACATGTGTATAGGGATGGTAATAAAGTTGTCCATTCCCTTGCTAAGTTAGCTCTCTCATTAAAGTTAAGGAGAAAATTTAGATAAAGGAGGTCCCTCAATCTATCCTTCTCTTATTATGGATGATAAGGTTTCTTTGAATGTATAAAGTTTATTTTTTTAAAATAAATAATGTCAGGACCGTTGAATTTTATTAATTTAGCGAGGTATTAATTAATCGCGTAAATTAATAATTATTAATTTATAAAGTATATAGCTTATATCTCTACAATGTGAATACTGACCTAGATATATGTAAACACTAATTTATATATATATTAAATATTAATCATGCATATTAATTAAATTCATGTATTTTCATTGATAAATTTTCAGTATTCCATACATATTTCAATAAAATGTATAAATCCACTCAACTATTAATGTAGTTACATGTACTAACATTAACTAAGTTACATATACAATATAAATCTACTCAGCTATTAATGTAGTTACATGTACAGTATAAATTTACTCAACTATTGAGAGTGTAATGGAAACCAACAAAGAAGATGAAGTGGAAAAAGATAGTGTGGAATTAGAACAATTTTCGCACAAAGATGCTCTAAAGCACCAATCACCTTACATCGCTTCCTTTTACAATATGAGAACTTTATACCAGATTTTCTTAATTCTCTAAGAAAGGTTAGAGATGAGATTCAAGGTGATATTAATTTTAAAAAGAAACAAGTAACATTAGATTCATATTTTCAAAAATCTACTTAGTTTAATTATGAATTATGTACAAAATATTTTGATACGGATTATGCATTATTAATTTATATGTCAAATGAAACCTATATAAATTTACTTTTTTGTATTATCTTATAAATTTAGCGAATTATTAATTTACCACGTTGGTTCTGACTCGGGACCGAAGAAAATTATTATTTTAACGAGGTTATTAATTTATCGAGTATTAATCTATTGAGGTTCCATTGTAGTTAAATTTTACCTTGGCAACAATTTATTTTTATTTAATATTTTTAGAGAATTATAATTTTTTGTTAATTTTTGATTAACTAGACATTAGGAAGTTTTTTATTCAATTAAAAATAATATCTTAGTTTATAATTAACATGAATATATATTTTAAAAAATAATTTTTTAATTAATAAAAAAATTGACTTGGGCTCCACTGTGATAGATCATATTTTTATAATATTTTTAGCTTATGATTTATTAGGAATTTTGGTATTTTTATTAACGTTTGATAAGCTTTTGTTTAGATTTAATTATATTTTCAATTAAGTTTTTTTGTTTCTTAATAAGCTTGATTTGAAATGTTTTTAACAGAAAAATAGCCAGAATCACTAAAAAATCCAAATAGGCCAAATTTCACTATTTAGCCCATGAAGATTTGAAGCCTAGACGGCCCAATATGGATCCACTTGAGATTAATAAAAGAACCGCCATAGGAGTACTCAAGCCCAACCTATTAGAAGAAGACTCCTAATTAGGAAGGAATCCAAATTAAAAAAACAGTTTCCTACACAGAATATGTTTCTTCCTAATTAAACCAGCTGTTTTCCTACTCGGAATCAGAAACATCCTATGAAGTCTATATAAAGAGAGATCACTACAACAATAGGGGTATTATTGATTATTGAATCTTTGATCTTAAATCTAGATTCTATTCTTTTCTTAATTTTTCTCTCTTTGTAAGAATTCAAGCAATCAAGTTGTATAAAGAATCAAGGAAAACATCTACACTATTGTTGACTAGTTTTTATCTCTAAACTCTCAATCTTATTATCAGTTTGTATTATTTATGGAATTATTTTTAGATTTGATTGAGTTTTATTTATTTACTATATCGAACTAAACTCTCATTCTAAGGATTTGATGTAGCTTAACTTCTACCCCAATTTATGATTGGTTTTTCTTTGCTCAAGTTATAATTTATTATTGAATTCCAAGTAGACTTAATCCTCTAGTTGATTTATTTCATTAATCACTGTCGGAAGAAGGGTTTTTGGATAAGAAAAGGGTAATAAATTACATAGAAATAATAACTTGATGCGAAAGCTATATGGTTTGACTCATGGGGGTTTTCATAATTTAATGATCTTAGGTTATGAATTCTTGAACAAACCATAAAACTTAATGATTTAATTCATGTCTGGTTGCACTATTGGGAAATAGGTAATTAGAAGGGATTAAAATAGTTAATAATACATCGGAAGAGCTTGTTAATGACTTTAGGGTTCTTTTCCCTACTTGAATAATTAAAATTGATTAACAAACTAATAAAATAGATTTAGTAGAGTTAAGTGAAGTCAATATCCCTAGTAGCTTTTAAATCTTGATTTCTTGTCATCAAATATTTTCATTTGAATTTCTTTCTACTATTTCAGTTTATTTTACTTTACTTTTACAAATAGCCTCTTTATTATCGTTTAAATAATAGTAGATTAAAGTAATTTTGGTAGACGATACTCTACTCACTCTTTATTATTTATTATGATTTCGTGCACCTGCGAAAATTATTGTCAAGTTTTTGGCGCCATTGCCGGGGTTGACGTTACCAATATCAATACTAATTAATCTATTATTAATTTACACATTTATTTTTCTATTATTTTAACTTTTTCAAAGATTCTTTTTAGTGTTTATGCAAAAACGATATCAAGGTAGTGAACCTTTAATTTCTTATTTAGAAATTGAAAGGACTTGTTGAAGTAACAACGCTGCAAAAAGAAATTGAGAGCGTGAACAGCGAAGGCAATCAACCATAGATGGATTAGAAGACGAGATTCATGACTTAGTGGAGCAAGAGGAACAAGAAATACTGCAGTACCAGTTGGGACAAAATCGGAGAAATCCTGCTCGTAACTTTGTGTGATTAGACCACCCCTTCTCTCCAAGGAACCACCTCTTGTATTACCAGACCTAGGGTAGAAGCTAATAATTTTGAAATAAAACCTACAATTATTCAAATGCTTTATACCTCAATCCAATATACAGGGTTACCTAGTGAGTATCCAAATGCCCATATTACCAATTTCTTGAAAATTTATGATACCTTCAAATAAAATGGCATTTCTGAGGATGCTATTAGGTTGAGATTATTTCCTTTCACCTTGAGAGATAAGGCACGTGCTTGGTTACAATCATGTCATGCAAGTAGTTTTACCACTTGGGAGGATTTAGCTAAAAAAATTTTGACAAAATTCTTTCCATCTTCAAAGACCACCAAGCTGCGCAATGAGATAATAACTTTTACTCATCATGATCAAGAAATCTTGTATGAAGCTTAGGAGAGATTTAAGGACTTGTTGAGAAAGTGCCCACATCATGCTCTCTCCAAGTGGTTACAGGTACAAACCTTCTATAATGCATTATCTCCTAACATTAAGATTACTTTGGATGTAGCTGTTGGGGAATCTTTTGAAAGGAAAGGGATTGATGAGGCCTACAATTTGATAGAAGAAATGGCGAACAATAGCCATTATCAAAATACCTTGGAAAGGAAGAAGACTGCAGGAATCTATGAGATTGATGCCATAATGACGCTTAATGCTAAGGTGGATAATATGGCAAGAAAATTGGATTTGTTGACCACTAATTCTATTAAATCTATTGTGCAAGCTTATGACAGGTGCAATGGTCAACATGGAGTTAGGGAATGCACGTTGGACAATTTGAATCCTCAAACTTTAGAGCAAGTCAACTATGTGATGAATCAAGGAAGGAAGAATTATCCATTTTCTAATTCTTATGATAATAGGATGAGAAATCACCATAATCTTTCGTATGGGAATCCAAACAACGCCTTGAATCCACCACCAGGCTTTCCTCCACAAGATAAAAAGGTACATGATGATCTCCTTATTGCTCTTTCTAAATCTCACATGGAATTTATGAATGAAACTAGAAAAAATCACAAAATTCAACAAGCAGCAATTAGGAATTTGGAAATCCAATTTGGACAGTTTGCAAGCATGATGGCCTCAAGACCTCTAGGTACCTTACCTAATAATACTGAGAAAAATCCTAAAGAACAGGTACAAGCTATTACTTTGAGAAGCGGGAAAGAACTAGAGGAACCCCCCGAGAAAGGAAGAAGGAAGGAAAGAGAAGAACGACATTCCTATCATTGATCTTGAGGAGAAAGAGGAGGTAAAACCTTATGTTCCACTTATTCCTTTTCCTCAAAGACTCAAGCAATCCAAGGATGATAAAAGCTTCCTCAAATTTTTTGATGTGTTCAAAAAGCTTCAAATAAATATTCCTTTTGCCGAAACTCTTGCTCAAATGCCCAGTTATACAAAATTCTTAAAGGAGATTTTGAGCAAGAAAAAGAAGATTGATGATCAAGAAACGGTAATGTTAACGGAGGAATGTAGTGCAGTCATTCAAAATAAATTGCCTCCTAAGTTAAAGGATCCATAAATTTTTTCTATCCCTTGTAATATTGGAAATTTTGACTTTGATAAGGCTTTAGCTAATTTAGGTACAAGTATTAATCTTATGTCTTATGAGGTTTTTAAGATGCTAGGGATGGGAGAACTGAAACCGATAAGGATGTCTCTACAATTAGCGAATCGATCAATCAAATACCCAAGGGGAATTGTGGAAGACGTACTCATCAAGATGGGTAAGTTTATTTTCCTATTGATTTTGTTATTCTTGGTATTGATGAAGATAGAGAATGGTCCCTCATTCTTGGACGACCTTTCCTTGCAACCGTCAGAGCCTTGATTGATGTTCACGACGGTAAGTTAACTCTAAGGGTAGGTTAGGAGGAAGTTGTTTTCGATGTTCTAAAATCTTGCAAACTTTCTATAAATTCAGGTGATTATTTTAAAATTGATGTTGTTGATAATTGTGTGGGTGATACTTTGCATGCTAAAGATATTTTAATTATTGATAACATTGATACTAATGCTCAAAATATCGAAAGTAAAGAAGAGAGTGGATCTCCAAAGCAAGAACTAAAATAGCTTCCTTCTCATCTTAAATATGCTTTCTTAGGTGATAATAATTCTTTTCCTGTTATTATTTATTCTCACTTATCACTTGATCAAGAGGAAAGGTTGTTGCAAGTTTTAAGGAATTGCATATTTTAAGGAAGCATAAAAAAAGCCTTAGGATGGTCAATTTCAAATTTTAAGGAAATTAATCCAAGTGTGTGCATGCATAAGATCTTGATGGAGGAAGACTACAAACTTACAATTGAGCACCAAAGGAGATTGAATCCGAACATGAAAGAAGTAGTCAAAACTGAAATCATTAAACTCTAAGATGCAGGTATTATTTATCCGATTTCGGATAGTAGATAGGTAAGCCTTGTGCAAGTTGTTCCCAAGAAAGGAGGTGTGACAGTTATTGCAAATAATAATAATGAATTAATTCATACTAGAACTGTTACAAGTTGGCGCATGTGTATTAATTATCATAAATTGAATAAAGCAACACGTAAAGACCACTTTTCTTTACCCTTTATTGATAAAATGTTTGAAAGACTTGCAGGTTATCCTTACTATTGCTTTCTAGATGGTTATTTAGGGTATTTCCAAATTTCCATAGCCCCCAAGGATCAAGAAAAGACCACTTTCACTTGTCCTTATGGTACTTTTCCATATAGGACAATGCCTTTTGGGTTATGCAATGCATCAGTGACTTTTTAAAGGTGTATGATGTCCATATTTTCTAACATGATTGAGAAATTCATTGAAGTTTTTATGGACAATTTTTTTTCTATTTGCTTCTTCTTTTGATTCTTGGCTTCATAACCTTTCCCTTATAATGCAATTATGTGAAGACACTAACCTTGTTTTGAATTGGGAAAAATGTCATTTTACGGTTAGTGAAGATATTGTTTTAGGGCATAAGATTTCTAAAAAGAGAATCGAAGTAGACAAAGCAAAGATTGAAGTGATTGAAAAGCTACCACCTCCAAATTCAGTTAAAGGAATTAGAAGTTTTCTTGGTCATGCTGGTTTTTATAGGAGATTTATCAAGGACTTCTCAAAAATCACTAAACCTCTTTGTAATTTGTTAGTTAAAGATGTTGAATTTATTTTTAACGAAGAGTGTTTGAATACTTTTAACAAGATAAAGAAGGAATTGACCTTAGCTCCCATAATTGCCACACCAGATTGGAGTCTACCATTTGAGCTTATGTGTGATGCTAGTGATCATGCTGTAGGAGTTGTTCTTGACCAAAGGAAAATGAAGTTGTATATCATTTACTATGCCAGTCATACCCTGAATGATGCGCAACTCAACTATGTCACCACTGAAAAGGAGCTCCTGGCTATTATTTTTGCATTTGATAAATTTAGAGCATATTTAATAGGAGCTAAAATAATAGTCTATACTGATCATTCAGCTATTAAGTATTTGTTAGAAAAGAAATATGCAAAGCCTAGACTGATTTGTTCGGTTCTTCTCTTGTAGGAATTTGACTTTGAGATTCATGACGAGAAGGGAACTGAGAATCTTATAGTTGATCATCTTTTCAGACTTGAGTTGGGGAAGGAAGAATGAGAAGAAGTCCAAATTAATGAAGACTTTCCCCATGAACATCTTCTTTTCTTAGCAAATAGGCAATGTAACATACTAATTTTTTAGTACTGTCAATAGTGATTTATCAGTCTGTGAATAGTTCCACCGGTCCAGGACTTGGTATTAATTTGGTTCAGAAAAATTACTACATGTGTCTATTATCTTATTAAATATTTTTGGAGCGTGTTTGCATAATTTAGGTGGGTAAAGAATATTTCATGAATATTTTCGGAGAATTGCGGCAACTTTTGAATATTATTTTCTGGCGAATTTTGGCAACTTGTGAATATTAATTTTTAGTGTGGTATATTCAGGAAATGGATGAGGAAATATTTTTGTGGAATTAATTTAATTAATTAATGGAGTTAAGTAATATTTGGAAGTGAATTATTTGAGGAATATTTAGAGCTATTGGATGAGATTACCTAAAAACTCAATCTTAGCATAAAATGGAGAAGCAAAGTTTGACTTTGCTACTTAATGGTTATCACTATTTCATCTACACCTTCTCTCTCCTCTCTTCTCCATCACCCACGTCATTTCTACCTTCTTCTTCCTCCTCCATTTCTTTCATTTTTACCCAAAAATCAACACAAAACCACCTAATTAAATCAAAGGAAAACAATTAATCTCTAAGAACTAAGTAATTAAAGTTGAAATTGGGGATTAAAAGCTTGGAGAATTCAAGTTGCCATTGAAAGAGGTAAGTTGTGAAATTTGAATTTTATGATTTAATGGGTAGAATTCAAGGATTGGGCACGCAATAGATGCATTAAATCATGCTCCATTCCTTTTTTTTTTTTTTTTTTTTTGTTAATTTTGATGTTAATGTGAATATCTTCCTACTTTGAAGATATTGGTGAACCTTCCTCAAAGGGCAAGGAGAAGGCCAAAGAGTAGAGGTTCTAAGCTTGTTAAAGCTTATTTTTAAGGTTAGTGCATTAATATCTTCCATTCCCTTTCAATTTCTCAAAGTTGTGATTCTTAGGTTTTGAATGATATATTGAGAAATGTGTGAAATTGTGTTGTGAATTGAGAATGTGAATGTTTAAGCTTGATTTTCTATGATATTTAAGCATGATGTGAGGCCAAAATGGGAGAAGAAACATTTCTTTCCCTTTTATTTAGTGTTGGCTGAACCTCTCTAAGAGAGGAGCCTTGTTGTTTTGGTTCTTGCTTTTGATTTCTTGATGATTAATGGATTTTTGGAAGGTTTTCCTTAAGAATTATGTAATTGATTTGCAAAGAAATATTTTCCATTAGTTTTGAAAGAAGTGGCCGAAACATGTTAAGGTGAAGGGCAGGTTGATTTTTTTGATTTACAAGCTTGATTTTGTTTTAAATAAGCTCATTATTAAGTAATTTGGTGGTGCTTTTAAGCTTCAATTTGAATTTCAATGTGTAAGTAAATTTCATGACTTAAAGGAGGTTTTGGAATGGAAAAATGGAATTTTATGGTTGAGTAATCAAAGAAAAGAATTTAATGTTTTTGAGAAATAATTTTAAGTTAATAATTAGTATTTTTAATGGTGATATTATAAGGGTGTGGTTTTTTGTTTGAAATATGAATTAATTTAGTTGGATTTTATAAGTTGTAAGTAGAAGTATTTTGAAATAAAGGTGTTAATTATGAAAAGATTTTGAATAAGAAATGGTGGATGAGAAATGAGAATTATTTGTGAAAAGAATGGAATTATTTTGGCTCTATTATACTTGATTGATATGTGGTATAATGAGATATTTGTGATATGTGAGCATGCTTGGGTTATCAGCCCATTATATTTGGTGGAGCTATAATTATATGCTAGGGTTATCAGCCCTTATAAATAGGCGGACGCACTTATTATTATGGTAGTGCTTGCACATTTGCACAAGCCACGCGTGGTGCTTCCATAGGCTACGAGTGTGATATTGGTGGGTGGTGCTTTCATAGGCCACGATTGTGTGATTGGTGGGTGGCACTTCCATAGGCCATGATTGAATTTGCTTACATTCTTTCGGTGTTAGTATGAGCCTTAATAAAATAAAAATGGAATTTTATCTCATTATAAGAAACCGGGAACATAATGTTATTTGCGATATTTTCTAAATTATACTGAGTTTAGTAAAAATTTATGAGATGTGGATTTCTTTATGTTTATCCAAAATATTTGGATTTAATTAGCACATTTTCGGTGCTTGATATATTTTGTGATTTGAATATTTGTTTTTAAAAGGTGTTGTGTTTTATTTCTTGGTTACCTTAAATTATAATTATTTAGCACCATTGAGTCTTTCACTCAGCGCGTTGATTTTTATCATGCGCAGGTTGTGAACGGTGGATGCTACATGAAGATTGGAGGTGAAGCATCAGAGAGTAGTCTTTATTTTTTAGTAGGATATGTATAGAGATGTGGACTATGACATGTATAGACTTATTATAAATAATGTTGGAGTTGTAAATATTGAGATTATATTTAATGAAATC
>CANUEP010222828.1:0-32598 GCA_947857235.1 Jatropha podagrica
AATGTGGTAATTTTCGTAAGTTGTAAGTTAAGTGATTTTGAAATAATAAGTGTTAATTTTAAAATGTTTTTGGATAAGGAATGGTGAATGAGAAATGAGATTGTTTGTGGAAGAATGCATTTATTTTGGGCTTTACTATACATGATTGAAATGTGGTATGATGAGATGTATTGCGATATGTGAGCATGATCGGGTTATCATCCCATTTTATTTGGTGGATCTATAATCATATGCTAGGGTTATCAGCCTTTATAAATAGGCAGACGCACTTATTATTTGTGATAGTGCTTGCACAGGCCATGGTGGTGCATTCATAGGCCACAATTGTGTGATTGGTGGGTGGTGCTTTCATAGGCCACGGTGGCACTCCCACAGGCCATGATTGTGTGATTGGTGGATGGTGCTTTGGCCATGGTGGCGCTTTCATAGGCCACAATCGAATCTACTTACATTCATTCGGTATTGGTACGAGTCCCTTAAAAAATGGAATTTTATTTTGTTATAAAGAAACTAGAAACATATTGGTATTCGTGATATTGGTATCAGAGCAACTAGTTTAGTCGGTTCTGGAAAATGAGTAATGGGGATTGATATGTGAGTGAGATTTATTTATACTACTGTTACATGGCTTGGCTTATGTGGACCAATTAGAATCAAGCAAAAAAGTCTATATAAAAGAGAATGAAAGAAAGCAAATGGGTTGATTGGTTGGTAGTTGTTTTGTGAATTAGTTAACACTTGAACCTCTTGTTGCTCTTTGGCACTTGTTGCCGAAAGCAAGCAGGAGAGGAAATTAAGTGGCCAATCAAACTTCAGCCATGAAATTAAAAGAGAGAGTCAGCATTTAGCTAGCGTTATTGCAAATACAAAAGAAGTGAAAAAGAGTCAATAGCAAAGCTTGGATGTGGAGTTCCGTGACAACTAGTTAAAGACCCCAAGTTTGTAATCTATGGCTTTTATTCCCTTCGTGAATTTTGTTTGTATTGATTTATTTGTAATAATGTTAGGCTAAATATTTGGATCTTGTTATGGTGTATATTTAATTCCTGATTTAATATGTTGAACTTAAAGCCCGAGAATATGATAGGGCCCATATTTACATGATATTAGATCTGTTTGAACAGATTGAAAGATTGACAGACTAGGTTGGATCTCACATATTAAACCTAAAATTTCTTTCTAGCGTTAGAAATAGGCTAGGTTCTCTGAGGATAAAGAATTAACACAAAGCTTAATGAGTTAAAATTGTACGAGGCTACAATAAATGGTAGATATGCATGGTTTTTATAGTCCTTTTGAGCTCGAAAGAGGATTTTGGATATTTTAAGTTAGCTCTCCTTCAGGAATTGATATAATGTTTTAAACCATATTAGGCTACGAAAGTAGATTTCATATGGTTGTAGCGGTCCGATTGAGCTTGAAAGAGGATTTTAGGCATCATAAATTAATTATTCAAAGTTTGCACCAAGAATTAATAAAGACTCCATAACTAGACCAACTTTACAATTATTTGCTGAATTTATCTTTTGATTATCTCTACTTGCTTATTTTAATTAGAATTTATTTAATTTAATTGCTTCTTAGTTTAATCCAACTCCATTTAAATTCCGTCCTCCTAATAATTGTTAAGCATAACAAATTAATAGCTTATTCCCCAATCTCTGTGGAACGATAATCTTTTTTATTACTTGTACGACCTGTATACTTGCAGAACGCGAGCCCACGCTCAGAGACCCAAGCGCGCAGCATACGACACATCATCGCAAACAGTAATCTAAGTTAGAATGTATGTTAGAACCATTAATGTGATGATATTAATATGATGAGTTAGCATTGTTGATTGATATGTGGAATTATAGAAGTGCTTGAGATATTGAGTTATTTATGGAGTTTGTTGGGGTTTGGTGGTTAATAGTAGAAGTGCTTTGTTTTCACTTGATTTGGCAAGCTCATATTTCAGGGAAAACACTTGCAGTTTTTTCATAAGGATTTTCCAAAACATTTAAAAAAAACTATTTGCTAATTATTTGAATGCTTAGCCACTTCTAATATATAATAAGATTTGTAAGTCGATTAAAACGGTTCTCCGGCACTGAATATGGCGCATGCTGTCTGATCTTCCAGGATTGGGCAGTGGGTATTACAAGAATAATATAATTATAATAAATAATTATACTAATAGGAATCTTTTTAAATGAATAAATCAATAAAATTTATTTAGAAGAATATCCCTTTTGCATATTATTCGAAACTTGAATCTATACGGCTAGATTGTCACAAACGACAAGCACTCCAAATGTCCGGTCTCTAACAGTATCCAGATGAACGGACAATCGAAAAACTCTAAACTATTTTAAAGAGTTGAGAGATTAGAGTGTATGATGGTGCTAGCTATCATAGGCTCTTTGTTTTGTTTTGTGGTTATGAGTAACAACTCACTAAATCTATACTGTTTCTTAAATCTTATATAGGAAAACTCTAGGTTACAAATAAATAAATTATAATTAATTATTTAAACTTTTAAATAAATAAATTATAACTAAATAAATATATATATATATATATATATACCTATTTATTTATTTAAATAATTTAAATAAATAAATCATAATTTAAATATTAGATTTATTTAATCTAAATTTTATCTTAATAAATTTTAGAGATAAATCAATTAAGTCAATACTTAATAATCTAGATAAAATTGTATTCAAATATAAATTATAATTTTATCCTTAACTTCACAAAACTTATTTGTAATTAAGTCATACTTGATTCGATTTCTTGTTTTCACTTTCTCATATCCATTCTTATGTGTGTAACCTTTTAGGTTCCAAATATCAAGTATATTATCTAGCAGCATGTCAAGACTATCTAAATATTTGAAAAGTCAAAGTGATTTGACTTAATCTTTCAGTGCATGATTTATCAGTGTAATTAATATGCCTTCATCATTAATGTTTTGATTTAGTAATTAGGCATGAAATATGTATGTTTTACTAAATCACGTTAGTTCTCTTAATCTTAACTATTGATCAGTTGAATAAAATTCCAAATCTAATTTGCTAATTTCATTCTACTTTGTGCAATGATTTTTTATTCAATACTAGTAGAAAACAATTAGAACATTTTCCCTAATTTACCTAAGGTGATGAATCTTCTCTTAATTACACAAGTATCTTCATACAGTTCTTATTATATCCAATTAATCATTGCTTATTATTTATGTAATGAATAATGTGAACGAAGAATCAAAATATAATCATTCCTATATAAGATAGCTTAGTAATTTCAAGTCAAAGTATCACTTACACAACCATCACTTGAGTATTACATAAACACAAGTAATTCTTCATATGAAATTCTCATGCAGGTCAATTCAGTGGACTTGTTTAAATAACAAGTACTATATATTAATTCTAGATATCACATATATCTCAGTTTATGAGAATATCTGCTTTTCTAAGAAAAGAACATAATATGTACTAATCTCAACAGCTCTAATAATTGTTCAATAATGAGGAGAATATCAACCCGAAATATTTAGAGACATTGTTTTAATGCAAATATAAAACTCATAATTATAACCATATTATAATTTGTTTTGTAAAACAATATTATTTTATAGATTTTATTCTTTTACAAAAATTCAATTAATAGAATATAAAAAATAAATAAATATCTTTTATTAATAATAAAATATATATTACATGAAATATTATATCTAAAATATAAACAACTAAATTGGTTATAGAGTATATGACTAATAATATTCAGTATGGCTATTAGTTTGGTTTGAGCTCATAATCTTGCCAGCTCTTCCTATAATCATGCTTGCTTGTTTCCAGAAGTGGAGTTTAATCCATCAAAAGGTTATCTTATTTTTGAAAAAACAGCCATGAAGATGGTTGATTGCTCGTAATATTATTGAGCTATCATTTATATTTTTATTTTTAAACATAAAAAAATGGCAACAACGTCGGTTTGCTTCAGCTTCAAAAGTCCACAAGACTTGTCTTTCATTTACTTGTTGTGGAGCCAATCTGGACCTTCTCTTGCTTTCCTATGGATCCTCCAAATCAAAAGCCTCTGAAACTCCACCTAGTCTCATCAACCGACTCGCCTGAGTTTACTGACCTGACCTGGGCTCTGAACCGTTCCACAATCATTGGGCTAGACGCCGAGTGGAAACCCATTCGGACCAAACAATCCGCTTTCCCCAATGTCTCTCTTCTCCAACTCGCTTGCCAACTCGGCTCGCACTCGGACGAGTCACCGGTTTTCTTGCTTGACCTGTCCTCGATTACTTTGTCTTCAATATGGGATTTGTTGAAAGAAGTGTTTATTTCACCAGATATATTGAAATTAGGTTTTAGATTTAAGCAAGATTTAGTTTTCTTGTCTTCAACTTTCTGCTCTCAAGGCTGTGATCTCGGGTTCGATAAGGTAAGTGCGGCATTTTCTATCACAAGCTGTTTGGTAACAGAGAAATATTCCGTGTTTCATTGACCCAATATCTCATTGCAATTTTTGAAGACAATGCCTTCTCTCAGATTGTTCAGTAGTGATTGTAACTACAGGTTTTATTTTATTTTTCTTATAGAATTGATTATTTATTGTATTTTTGATTGCTAATAATCAATTGGTGTATAGGTGGAACCCTATTTGGATATTACCAGCATATACCATTTTTTACAACACAAGCAACGGGGAAAAAAGATACCAAAGGAAACCAAGAGTTTGGCAACCATCTGCAATGAACTACTGGGAATTTCTCTTTCAAAGGTTTAACCTTAAACCCTAAGTTTAAACTTGAATATATATGTACTTGTGAAATTAGGCTGCTGCAGAATACTGGCTATTGCACCTGCTTATTCCACTATCTTATTAGGAATATATATATATATATATATATATATATATATAGGCTATGATGTTTTTATTTTTACCTTCAAGCTTTCACCAATTTAGCCGCATCTAAGGGTAAAATTTCTGTATGTGATTTATGAAAACCCTTTGAGTATATGATTAAAATTTAAAAATAAATAATTATTATCTCACTGGTGCTCAAAATTGTATAAAGAAAGAAATATTCCGTATGAATAGGCAAATCAAAGCTGGTAAAGCTTGATGATATTATTTTTTTCCCGTTGGTTGCAAATAGAAATCGTACATCCTGTGGCACTACCTACATGTTGGGTTACATGTTTCTTTTACCTGAGAAATAAATTCACTTTCAACAATGACTGAGGCAGCAATTTTGGACTTAGAAACGAAATTTGATTCTCAATATATATATTTATATAAAATACAGTTGATGATTGTTAAAGGAAGTACAACCTCAAGATTAATATGCAATGCAGAGATAAATGAGTTTAATAGAATATCTTTATATGAAATTTGATTTTGCATTTTTTAAGTTAATAAAATTGTGTTTTTTTGAATTTCTTAATCCATTCTTGAATTTTAATGTAGTATCTTGCAGGATTGACTTGTTGGATCTGTAGTTCTTGTAGGAATTAGTTGCATTTATTGCACTTTATAATGGTGAGTTGTTTGTATAATCTGTCTTCCTTAGGAACTTCAATGTAGTGATTGGTCACATCGTCCTCTTACCGAAGAGCAAAAACTATATGCAGCAACTGATGCGCACTGCTTGCTTGAAATATTTAATGTCTTCCAGGCCAATGTTGTTAAAGGTTTGTGGTGCTTGAAAATTTTGTACCTGAAACTTACAATTTGCAGAACTAGTTCAAATTCATGATTTCAGATAATATGGACCAGTGTGTTGGAGAGTATCGTATTATGTGGTGAATCCTACATTGTTAGCTCTAGATAGGGTTAGATGTATGAAAAATCTACTAAACCCTCCGTGCTTTAGTCCAATATATGCCCTTACTATTCTGAGATTAGTTTCTGTGGTCTCTAAAGTTTGTTAAACAGCCCTGCATTTTTGGTCTTTGATGCAGATGCCTGTCTTCTTCACCATGCTTTAGTTCTTGGATTTTAAATTTGGCAACACGGACCTTGAAATTTTAAAATTTGTTGCACTTTACTTTGATATGTTATATATGGCATAATTTAGTCATTCAGAGCTGATGATAATAGGACTGAAAGTGCCTAATTTTGAAATAGTAGGGATAGAAACATATATTAGGCTGAACCTGTGAAGCTTTTGGTAACTGTACATGGTCTTCCCATTGTGTTGCAAGGAGGATGTTTTCATAATTTCTGATCTCCATCTCACAATAGAGCAACAGAACCATTGTACCAAGGTTGTCTTGTTCTAGTTTTAGTATGCTGTCTGGTTGCTTATCATTGATTGGTACTTCAAGACATGCTTCTGAGAATAATGTTTTACTAGTAGAATAGGTTGTTTCTATTGTATCAATTATGCATCCATAGCGGGGTTAGTTGCTGCATCATTTGTCTTAAAATAGTCCGAAAAAAACTGTTTAATTAGCAGCTTATTGTAACTTGCGCTTCTCATATTTAATATAATGTTCAAAAGCATACCAGATTCTAAACTAAAGCTGGTTACGAGTACAGCTGCTAGTTTATAGATTATGTCCAATCATGGGATCTTTCTAAATTCTGATCATCATTATTCAAAAATCTTAGTGAAAGGATGTGGGAAGTTTTATGAGGTAGCAGATCTCAATTGGACCATTTCGAGATAGTTATATTTGGGAGAAAGCTCTGTTGAATCTCCCAATTGATTTATGATCTGATGAGGTGAATGTGTTGTAATGCACATTAAGTAAGACAGTACATTGTTAAATAGTATCACTAATATTTTGAAGTTAGTAAACAGATATTAAACTTAAAAGTTAACCTGTGTTGTTGCTAGAAATGCTTCTGTAGCCATCCATGTCTGTTGCAGCCAATGACATCTCTGGCTACAGGGCTAGCTTAGCCTTCTGGAAATACACATTGTGAAATACCCATGTGGCCAATGTGCACTTATATTTATATTAAGTGCATACAAAAGGCAGTTGATTCGGAGGAAAATAACAGCAGTAGGTTAACACTAGCTTGAAGTGATAATTAATTGATATGTTACTAGATGCAATGTTCATAGATAGATTGTATGTAGGTATGCCACATAATATAATCTATTCTATTTTAGTCGATGCTGTTATGTGCGGTTGTAATAGGTAAAAGTGAATTTTGAATACTCCTGTTAAATTACAAAGGCCTGTTGTCCTGAGTGTTGTTTGAGCTAAATTTGAAGGTCTCTTTTCTTTTAATTGCAGAGAAATCTTATAACAATGTGATGGAACTCCATTCTTCTAGTAATAATCTTGGCTTGAAAGAAATCTTCAGAAAACATGATAATGGTGACATAATCACTAGGACAAAGTTTGCTGAAGCTTTGACTATACTCCAAGCTACCGTTTCTTCTGAAGACTCCTGCCGAATAGCCAAAGGAGAGGGAATAATTTCCATCGCCTCATCCAGAAGTACTATGCCTATGGATGAACTTATCTTGAATATAGTAAGAAAATACAGTGAAAAGATCTTGTTGAAAGAATCTGATAGAAAACCAAAATCCTCCAAAAAGAAAGTGAAGAAAAGGTCCTCAGTTGCAATCAGCACAGAAAAGCAATTAGATAACGTTGGTGACTGGCAAGGGCCCCCACCTTGGGTTTTGTCCTTAGGTGGTGACGGATGCCCCAAGTTCCTATGTGATGTTATGGTGAGATCATGTTCCTATTTATTTATGCTTTCTATTTTCTTTTCTTTTCTGAACCTCTGAAAATGTTGCATTAACTGTCTATTTCTCATACTTGTATTGTTTCACTTCCCAAGCCTTCATATGATAGCATAAATCACCCAACAAAAAAGAGAGTTATAGTGCATAATAGAACAAACAATGACGAGCTAAGAGCATCCCCATCCCTATAATATTATTGTTTTATGCTATATAATGTTAATAGGGTTTATATCGGGTGGATGTAAGTATCCACTGCTGATCATGTACGATTTGATTAAATGTGATTGAGATGGGTGTTAGGATTAATTATCAATAAAAAAGAGGTAAAAATTACCTACAATAAAATTTTCCTTCTTATCCTTCTCCATGCCGATTGTTTAAAATAAAGAAATAATTGTGTTTTTGCTTTCACTTAATGTCAGTCTGTAGAAGTTTTTTATGATGGAAGGGAATGAGAGGTTGACAAATTATTTACTCAGGTTGAAGGCTTGGCAAAACATTTACGATGTGTTGGGATAGATGCTGCAATTCCATATTCAAAAAAGCCACAATCCAGGTATTCTGAAGGATATGCCTTACAAATTGATAAAGTCTCTGGATATCTCTTTGCCTCGAGATGTGAATCTTTGTTCCTTTCTGTTATTCAGAGAATTAATCAATCAAGCAATCAAAGAACAGAGAGTTCTTTTGACACGGGATGCCAAGCTATTGAGATACCAATACTTGACAAGTAATCAAATATACAGAGTGAAGAGTCTACTAAAAAATGACCAACTTCTCGAGGTATAGTAATCAAGTTGAGTGCTGTGGTGTTTAATTTAGGTTCCTTTAAATTTTCAAATATGGCTTCAGTTCAACTTTGTGGTCAAAGAAATTTTAAAATTACTTCGCTATCTTTAACTGTCAAAAAAAAAAAAAAAAAAAAAAAGCAAAAAGGCGACTTGTTATTTAGTCCTTTCATTATAGTAAAATACGCTACTTAGGATCTGTGTTTTCAAAAACTAAATTTAGTACCACCTCTATTTTAACTTTGTCGAATTATCTGGTTCTTCTGTTAAATTATTCTTGTTTTCATAATTAACCTTGATTCTTCAGCTATACACATAATTGCAAGTTCAACTGCTGGAGTTTCAAAGTAATTAAATAAGAAACATATTCATCACATATTCACTAAATGACAAAGTAATTAAATAAGAAATAATGCATTAATGTCTAAAGAATGTAAAACCCAAAGTTAAACCAATCTAAAATATGACAAAGTAAATTATTTATGTACACAAGTTGAAGGATAAAGAAACATTTTTTTTAACATTAAAATAGACAATTTTTATTTTTTTAAAAAAGAAAAACAGAAGTTGATCTTAAACATGTTTGTTTGCGTTTAAATACATTGTGTTATGTAAGACACTTTCCTCTATCTTACTCCAAATTCAAATTGGAGATTTTATTTTTACATTTTTATAATTTTTTTTCTCCTTTTGGCTGTGAATATTTATAATAGATTGAGTTCGATTTGAGTGTGTGGAGTAGTGAGAGAGTGAAAATTAGGTATAGAGTGAGAAAGAGTGAAAATTAGCAATTATGTTATAAATGAACTTTATAGAATTTTATAGAATTCATTCATATTTAGTATAAATGGAATTCATTTGGAATTTCATAATTTTAATTCTATGAAATAGATTATGCTTTGACAGAACTTTTACCAAAGTCTAAACTTGAAAGGATAATAAATTCAAAGTGAAAGTTAAGCAAGTTACATGGTTAGAATGAACTCTAGGGTTGATCGAAACATGGAAGTTCTGTATATTAAGAATGAACTCTGTGATTGATTCAAATATGAAACTTCGTTTACAAATAATTTGTTCTTGGTGAAATCATTTGCAAATGAAATGAATTCTACGTGAACTTATTCCGAACACTAAACACCATTGGGCATAAATGAATTCGAAGTGTAAAATTCATTTGTAGATAAGTTTTTCATGTTTGTTGTGTTAGAACTCACAGCAATATATTTCAAAACATAATTCAAGGATAAATTTAAAACTGAAAATACATTTGCCTTTATTTCCTAAATTACCTTCAACATAATAACTTATAAAAACAAATAATAAAATGCAATTATATTTATGTTATACACTATAGTGATTTTATTTCTGTGTTTTTTATAAAATACAAATAATTGTTAGCAATTATATGTTCAAATATAAACAAATGTATAAACCTCAAGGCATAAAATAACATATAAAAATCATTTAAGCCCCATCTTGAAGCTAGAGAGATGATCCCGTTGAGAGGAGAGAAAAAAAAAAAAAAAAATCTAAAAAACATAATTTAAAAAGAAGAATAAATGAGGGTATCCACAAAATTTGGATACCTTAGTTTTGTGGTTGGAAATTTTACTAATATTGATAGAATTTGTACTAATTATATCCAATTCTGTAGAATTGAAATAGTATAACTCAAATCTTCAGTTTTTTTAATTCTAAAAGCGAAAATTTAGGTAGAAATGAAATCCACAAAATTTATGGAATTTGTTTATTCCAAATGTGGGGTAGGTAAGGTAAGGGTAAAATCGATGATTTAAGGTATTTAATGGAAATTCTAACAAGAGGACTAATAGGTGGATGAAATTAAAATTAAAAGGTAATTAAATTATTTTTTCAAAATAAGAGTCTTGACTAATGTATTTTACTATCACATTCGCTAAAAAACATGAACTTAACCATTAAAGAAAGGGCTTAATTGCTCAAAGGGATACCTATATTGTTGTGTGAACTTTTCAATTTTTTTTCTATTTTTATTATCTAGATGGAAAAAAAATACGATCAAGTATTTGAATCATAAAAATATTTATCGAGTTTCTAATGCTAAACCTTGCATGCAATGTGCAACTTATTGAATTTGAAATGACCATTATATGCCATCTAAATTCCCCTTATTAGCCTATGTTTGGAACCAAAATAAGTATTAATAAAATTTTATGTGTACATTTCACACATATAATCCACTAATTCATAAGATTTGTTTGCTTCGCTGGAAAATGGATAGAAGAAAATATGACACAAAAAGTTCAAATGTGTAATTAGTAATATGAACTTGAAATTGAAGTGTAATTGTTAATTTTAAAAGATAAGAAAAGAAAAGAAAAGAAAAAATAAGAAAAAAGATCTAACTGAGCTTTACTTGTGGATTAGCATCAGCAGCCATAATAGAGATAGGCAAAACTAGAGAGGTAGTGGTGGTGTGGAAATATGGCCACTCGTTACAGATAATGCATGTACGAGTGATTAAGGATGAACATTTGGTTTAACCGAACCGGACCAAATTGGTTGGGTCGGTTGGATTTTATGATAACTGAGCTGAATCATCTATTTTGGGTGTGAAATCAAAATAAAAATCGATGGGTAATTGATTTCTTTAAAATCTGACTAAAAACAAATGGAAATGAGTATGTTCGGTTTGGTTTTAGGGCAGACCCAGATATTGCTTAGCCCCTATGAGTGACTAAGTGTGTGTGTGTCTATATATATATATATATATATATATATGGCCACCAAAGCTTGGAGCTTCAAGGAATAGATGACTAGACTTTATTTAGTAAACATCGGTGCATTTTAACACAAAGTTGAAGAACCCAAAGAGCTAAAATCCCTAGCTAACTATTGACTTTGTTAAGTAATGGGGTATAGTAGTCATTTCAAATTCTCCAAGTCGCTTGCATCACTTACACGAACTACTATGGTTTTAAGCTTATGAGTCACAAAATGAAGCTCTGGGAATAAGTAATAGAACAAAGGTTGAGGGAGTTACAAAGATGTCAGAGGACCAATTTGGCTTTATGCCTGAAAAATCTACAAGAAAAGTCATTTTCCTACTAAGAAGATTGCTAGATATTTATAGGATAAAAAAGGATCTATAAATGGCGTTCATTGACCTGTAGAAAATATATGACAATGCTAAGAAAAGTTCTTTAGTGGGTATTATGAAAAAAAAAAAAAAGAGTTCATGTCAAGTATACAAATGTTATTAAGGATATGTATGGATGTGCTATAACAAATGTGAGAATTGTGGAAAGGGATATAAGAGTTCTTCAGAACTGTAGGGTTAAGTCAAGGATCTATTTTAAACCCATATTTATTTACGCTAGTTATGGATGAGCTAACCAGTAGCGTAGAAGATGATGTCCCATGGCATTTGTTATTCACAGATGTTTTTGTCTTGATTGATGAAGCTAGCGAGGGAACAAACTAAAAATTGGAATTATGGAGGAGCATTCTTGAGAGCTAGGGTTTTAGACTAAGTAGATGGAAGTGGGGCCTTCCTGTCCTAGGAATTGTCTTGTCCAGCCAAATATCCTTAGAGTTCAGATGCCTAATTAGAAGTCTTTTCCATTCATACATTAAAATAGAAATAATTCAGACACCAATAATATAGTTATCTCTTATTTAAGGAAACCTTTATTTTTTTAATAAAAAATTACTAAATTTGATAATTCAATTTTCATTGTTAGTATCTCGCTTAGTTCAAGTCAACTTAAAATGAAATATTTTTATGTGGATTATTTTATTTTTTAAATGGAAAATGATATAGCAAGACTTTGAGCTTTGTCAGCCCATAAATTATAATTAGTGCATTGTTTAATTCCAAAATTTCATTTTCTTTGCCTTTTATGAGGATTTATTGGGGTAAAGGAGAATGGAAGGTGTTAAGGATTAGTTGTAAATAGAGTTCTACTAGAAATTAGATTCCTATAGGTTTATAATATCTTGTATATGTATATATATGTGACCCTATTGATGAAATACATACAATAATATTTTTCCATATTGAATTACATGGTATCAGAGCCTTCAACTTGTCGGTTTTCTGCTGTAAAGCTTCCCAGTGAGAAGCTTTCTTGAGTTTTCTTGCAACTGTCAGTCTAGATCAGCAACCTAGACTTTGTGTTTTGTCTCACCACCACCCAAGGGAGGAAGAGCAACCTCTAATTAGCCCCTCCACAAAATTTGGTGACTTAAAGATCGGCGAGTGAGCCTCACGTGTCGTTAGAAGAATTTGAAGCTATCTTACACGCCGGCGAGGGGAGGCGCGTCCAGCAGTTTCCAGTGATCGGGTTTCGTCCTTTAGGGTTGACTCAACGTTAGGAATCTTTTTCGAAGGGTAGTTTTTCGGTCTGGCAACATTATGGTAGGCGCTTTCTTTGTTTCCTCAGTTTATGTTCTGTGGTCTGGCAACATTCTGCTGCCGCTGTTTACGCTTTCTTTGGTGTTGCTACTGTTTTATTGGGTTCATGCTATTATTTTATGCCTCTGTTTCTGAGTTGCTGTTGGGTTGTTTAATTTTTATTTATAATGGATGTTGAACCCCAAGATATAAAAGCTATTATTACTGAATTGATTCCAACAATGAATAAAATACTAATTATTTAGTTTGGAGTAAGACAATTAGAATTTATTTGAGAGGCGTTGAAAAGGATGATCATCTAATTGATGATCCACCAATTGGTGACACTAGGCAAAGTTAGCTAAAGGAAGATGCTAAGTTATTTCTATAGATTAGAAATTCTGATGGAGCTGATGAAGTATCTTGAATTTTTATACTTGGGAAAAGACCATTTGTCTCGTATGTACGAAGTTTGTAAAGGATTTTATCGGGTTGACCAGCAAGATAAGCCCCTTATAGCTTATTTCATGGAGTTTAATAAGATTTATGAGGAACTTAATGTTTTATTACCTTTTAGCACCGACGTTAAGGTTCAACAGACTCAACGAGAACAAATGACTGTGATGAGTTTTCTTGCAGGTCTTGCACCGGTTTTTGAAATTGCCAAATCACAGGTTCTTTCAGGCAATGACATTACCTCTCTTCAGGAGATTTTCACTAGATTATTGCGTTCAGAAAGATCTCATACAGCTTCCCCTCCTGAAAATAGTGCCCTTGTGAGTCGTAATCAGAGGAAAAGGAGGAAATAACCATAGTAATGGAGCAACCAATCGGAAGATAAACATTATTATTTGCCATTATTGCTATGAATCTGGTCACACTAAACGATATTGCAAGAAATTGATAAATAAGCCGCCAAGGGCAAATATGGCCACTCAAGATTCTACAATTACTTCTGCCAACACTATAACAATTTCTACTGCGAAGTATTCTAAGCTCTCTAGATATCATTCCTCTAAGTCGGTCGATTCCCCAAATGCTGTTGCTGCCAATTCAAGTATCCTTATATATGTCTTATGTCTACCTCATCAGAGTGGGTCATTGATTTTGGTTGCATAGGTCACATGATAGATAACCCTAGTCTCCTATCCTCATTAAAAGAACTTGAACAATTTGATTGTCATGTTACTCTGGCTGATGGGTCCACATCTTTTATCAAGTAAATTGGCACCGCTCCATCCCATCTCTTGCATTGTCTTCTGTTTTTTGTTTGCCTCATTTTTCGTTTAATCTATTGTTTGTTAGCAATATTACTCGTATATTGAACTGTTGTGTTAAATTTTATCCTACCTATTGTGTTTAAGGATCTTTTGACGAAGTGGATTATTGGTAGAAGACGTGAGTCTAGTGGCCTTTATCTTCTGGATGAACAAGTTTTGTTATCTCTTGCTTGTGCTGGTGCTCTATCTCCTCTGGAGATTGATTGCTGTTTGGGTCATCTTTCATTGTTTACTTTAAAGAAGTTGTGTCTGCAGTTCCAGTCTCTATCAGATTTAGAATGTGAATCTTGTCAATTTGTCAAATGTCATTGTTGACTTTTAGTTCCTTGAGTCAATAAACAGGTTTCATCTCTTTTTGAGTTAGTTCATTCAGATATTTGGGGTCTATGTCCTATTATTTCTAAAATTGGATTAAGGTATTTTGTTACTTTGTGGATGATTATTCTTGTGTTACTTGGTTATTTTTAATGAAAATTCGTTTTGAGACATTCTCCATTTTTTGTTCCTTCTTTGCTGAGATTAAAGCTCAATTTAATACATTTGTTTGCATACTGCGAAGTGATAATACTAAAGAATATCTATCTAGTTCTTTCCAATCTTATATGATACAGAACGGTATTCTCCATCAAACATCTTGTGACTTTTTCTCAAAATGGGTTTGCAAAAAGAAAAAGGACATCTTCTTGAGGTTGCTAGGGCACTTCTATTCCAAATGAAGGTCCCTAAAAAATTTTGGGTTGATGCTATTTCTACTGCATGTTTCTTGATCAATCGCATGTCTTCTTCTGTGCTAAGTGGTGAAATTTCTTATAATGTATTGTTTCCTTTTAAGCTTCTACTCCCCATTGAATCTCGTATTTTTGGTTGTACTTGTTTTGTTTATGATGTTCGTCCATAGGTTTTCAAATTAGATCCAAAGTCCTTTCATTGCATTTTCCTTGGGTATTCTTAGCATTAAAAGGGGTAACGTTGTTTCGCTTCCGATCTTGACCGTTATCTTGTTTTTGTATATGTCACATTCTTTGATAATACTCCATTTTTTCGTTCTTCTATAGATAAGAGCGAGGGGGAGGATGATGAGCTCTTAGTCTACACTATCCAGCACCTTCCTAGCTCTCCTGCTCCTACTCCTATTCCTGATCTTGCACCTACTCTTGCTACAGCGTCTGATGCTCCTATTTCTGCTCCTACACTTGCATTTGCTCGCCCTCGTTTTGAACAAGTTTATTCCAAAAGAATTGGGACTCTTGATTCACTTCCCCTACCTGTCGCTTCAATAGAAGATCCGGTTCACTTTACTCAACCTGAGCCTATGCCATCCACTCCTCAGTCAGATTTTGAACTTTCTACTACTCTTCGATAAGGTAAACACAAGTGTACCTATCCTATTTCTTTTTTCGTTCGTTATGATCATCTTTCTGCTTCATTTCGTTGTTTTGTAAGTAACTTAGACTCTGTTTCTACTCTTAAAACTGTTGTTCAAGCGTTGTCCCATTTTGATTGGTATGCAGTAATGAAAAAGGAAATGATTGCCTTAGATACTAATGGTACTTGAGATCTTTTGTCTCTCTTGGTAGGTAAGAAAGCTATTGGGTGTAAGTGAGTTTTTACTGTTAAAGTGAATCCTGATGGGTCTATTGCTTGTCTTAAGGCTCGCTTAGTTGCTAAGGGTTATTTTTAGATTTATGGCCTTGATTATTATGACACTTTTTCTCCTGTTGTCAAGTTGTTTTCTGTTCGTTTGTTTATTTCTTTAGTAGCTACTTTTGCTTGGCCTTTACATCAATTGGATGTTAAGAATGCTTTTCTTCATGGGGATCTTCAAGAGGAGGTTTACATGGAGCAATCGCTAGATTTTGTTTCTCAGGGAGAGTCGGGTAAAGTGTGTAAACTTTGCAAATCTCTTTATGACTTAAAATAGAGTCCTTGTGCTTGGTTTGGTAGATTTTGCGATGTGGTACACCAATTTGGCATGCAGAAGGGTACTTCTGATCATTCTATATTTTTCAGAAGTACTAAGATTGGTTTGATTCTACTTGTGTTTATGTTGATGACATTATTATTACGGGGAGTGATTTAGCTGGCATTACATCACTCAAGCCATTTCTCTAGACTCAGTTTCAAACAAAAGATTTAGGATCATTGAAGTATTTTTTGGGTATTGAAGTGTTTAGGTGTAAGAAAGGCATCTTCTTATCTCGATGGAAGTATGTTCTTAACTTACTGAAGGAAATGGAAATTGAGTAACAAGCCATGCAGTGCTCCGGTGACTCCTAATTTGCAACTTTCAACTGATAATGAGCTATTTGATGATCCTGAGATGTATAGAAGATTGGTGGGCAAATTGAATTATCTCATGGTAATACGTCTACATATTGCTTACTTTATGAGCGTCTTAAGCCAATTTATGTCCTCTCCTACTGTTATTCATTGGGACGCTTTAGGATAGATTTTGTGTTATTTGAAAGGTAATTTGGGCTGTGGCCTACATTATAGTAATCATGGGCATTTGGACATTGAGTATTTTTCAGATGTGGATTAGGTAGGTTTGAAGATTGAAAGAAGGTCAACTTTAGGATATTGTGTCTTTATGGGTGGAAACTTGATATCGTGGAGAAACAACAAACAAAATGTAGTCTCATGATCGAGTGCTTAATTAGAATATCGAGCTATGGCTCAATCTGCTTATGAATTAATTTGAATTTGCCAGTTGTTGGAGGAAATTGGCTTCAAGTCGTCCTTGCTCTTTACATTGCATTAAATCCGGTATTTTATGAACGAACAAAATATATTAAGATTGATTGTTGTTTCATTCGTGAAAAGATACAACGGGTGTTATCTTTACAGGATACGTTAAAACGAGTGAACAATTAGGAGATATCTTATAAAAGCTTTAAATGGACCTCGAATTGACTATTTTTGTGACAAATTGGGCATGATTAACATTTATGCTCTAACTTGAGGGGGACTGTTAAAAATTAGTTGTAAATAGAGTTTTACTCAGAGTTAGGTTCCTAATAGATTTATAATATCTTGTATATGTATATATATGTGACCATATCGATGAAATACATACAATAATATTTTCCCATATTGAATTACAAAAGGTAGATTTTGGGGCTAAACAATGCGCTTTAAACGTACCTTGTTGAACTGATAGAGTTTGAAATCGTTGCTGAATCTTTTTCATTTTTGAAAAAAGGATTTAAACAAATTGTGGTTTAAATTGATAGGAAAAGTAGATACTAATATTGAAATCAATTTATTAGATTTAGTATTTTCTTGAAAAAAGATAAAAGTTTATCTTACAATGAAAATATGCTAAAGCTTAGGATTTTTTTAACTAATTAAGCCCAAGTAATCATATACTTTTTCAAGATAATGAATTAATGATTGACTAATGAGTTCTTTTGTTCTTTAATAAGTAGTAACAATTTCTTTATTGAAATATTCATTTGATGGTTCATGAAATGTGCAATGAATATTTCTTTTAATAATATCTTTTGAAGTTAGTATATAAAGATAAAATTCTAGCAATAAGAACTATTTAAAATTGAACTATTCAAACTCATTGTAACTTGGTTAAATTTAATTCTTCTGATTTCTATGTTGATTTTAATTCAAGCTTGGTTGGTTAGTAAATAAATGAGTATTTAAACGAGTGAAAATTTGTCAAGGCTTGCTTAGCTTGATATATTTTTATATTTACTTGTGCATTCGCATATTAGGAATGCATTTATCTTGTGCTTGCTTGGAGAAAAAGAATCATTTTAAGACTAAATTTATTAATTTTTGCAGGTAATTGAAGCTTTCCAATTAACAATTAGCGAGAATCAACTAATGTCAAGGTGTACCAAATGCAATGGGAAGTTCATTCAAAAGCCACTAACAACAGAAGAAGCAGTTGAGGCTGCAAAAGGGTTTCAGAAAATTCCTGACTGCTTGTTCAACAAAAATTTAGAGTTCTGGCAGTGTATGGATTGCAACCAACTTTACTGGGAGGTAATGCTTATCAACTCAGGACTTGATTTATTTTTCCGTTTGATTTTTTAACCTTCTAATGATGATAATTGCATCATTTCCATCCTTTTGTTAGCATTTAGGAAAGTCGTTGGGTTATGCATCTAGTATTAGTCTGCTGTGGTGTTAAGCCAACCTGAGAGGAGTGTGCAATATAGATATACCGGCAATATCCCCGTCCAATGTACAGTTAAAAAAAAAAAAAAGAAAAGTAAAATTGAGAGAATGTATATATATAATTTATAGATTCTTGAATGAAATTTCTTTTATTATCCTGGTAAAAAATGTTATAAAAATATACTAATAGTAATAAAAAAAATATAGCATAATTTTTTATTATTAAACTAAAAAATTAGTATATAGATAAGTGTTCAGGAATATAGACTAAAAATATTGAATTTTATAGAGATAAATAAGAAAAAAAGTAAAATAAAAGGTGATAAAGTTCATTAATGTGATTTATTTTAAAATTAATGTAAAAAAAAAATCCATGAATAAATTTATTTTAAATAATTAAAAGTTGTATAAATCTTCGACTTATCATGTCATTAATACTATAATTAATCAATTTTATTTAACATAATATAAAATAATAGATGCCCATATTGTTAAAATTTATAAATTGTGTAATTTATTTATGTCATTAGAAGTGATAGAATTTGGTACTTAACACGCTATTAATTCTCTAATGTTATATTAATCAATTTTAAAACGGTTAATTCAATCGTAAATTAATTTATTTTCAAATAAATATAAAAATAAACAATTAAGTCATATATATATATATAGCTACAAAAACATGTTAAATAATCTTTAAAAAAAGAGAGAAGAAAAAGTAGACGGAAGAAAAAGTAGACAAAAGAAAAAGTTTGAGTAAGAACTATTAGCTCCATTAGTGAAAATAGTTGAAGTGCAGAAAATTCTAAATTTTTAAGAAAAAGATGAATAATATATTTCAAAGTAGGGATGAATATACCTTTGCCAAAATACAGAAAAATATAGTAATACAACTCATATATATAATATTTTTAAGAAAGCTAAAGTGTTTCTTGAGAGTAAACAATTTAAAATGTTAAGAAAGTGCATTGCGACACCATTTTAAAAAAAAAAAAAGAACAGAAATGTTAAAGATACATTAAAGATAGGAACCTGTTGTTAGAGAAAATGTTTGGTATTTCACAAATTTGAGAGTAAATATTTGTTAGAAAGTAATATATCAATACATTAATTGATTAATTCATTGTTTTTAAACTTTATCATTTTTTAAAATCTAATAATTAATTATAATTACTCAAAGCCATTAATACATTAAATATCAAATCAAACCAAACCAAAAACACTAATTTAAAATAAATTCAAACCAAATCAATACATTAATATATTAAATAATCAAATCAAATCAAGCTAAAAATACTAATTCAAAATAAATTCAAATCAAATCAAACTAATACTTTAATACATTGAATAATCAAATCAATCAATACCAAATGGAAATCTAATTGGAGGGATATGTTATATGTCAAATTAAAATGCCAAGTGGATATGCCACAAGTCAACTTTTTACCGAAAAAAATGCTGAACTAGCTTTGTTTCCTACCAAACTATGAAATAGTCTATCCCTATTCTATATCACTATCAATGATTTACTTGCCAATAATCAGCCTAATCTAATGGCAAATGGCAAAATGCGACTTGGGGTTTCAATTGAATTGGATATTTTATATAATAATTAACAAGAACATTTATAGTTCAAGAATGAGAAAGGAGATCATTTATGAGTAGGTTTATTAATTCTAATTGTTTCTTTGATTCTCTACAATCACAATGTTCATGATGGCTTCCAATGTGTTCTTCAAAAATATCATTCCCAATTTTAAGCAATTCTTGCCTGAATCTACGAATTTCAGTTGGATTTGTTAAATCTAACAAAATAAGGTTATGAACAATTGAATTGATATAAAACATGAAATATTACTAAACATTAAAATTTATAGAACGCCATAAATTTCTACAACTCGAGACCAAATCTTAGCAAGCTTGTCTTCACACTCTAATAATCTATACTCGCACTCTCTCACATCTTCATTAACACTTTCTAAATTATTCAAATTGATTTTCCAAGAGGGAATTCAAAGAAAATTTTTCGATGATGCATTACAACTTCAACAAGCCTTTATATAAAAACTAAATATGTTTTGACGTTTGTGCATGCTTCATTCTTTAGAGAATTACTGAAGTAGAATAGCTAGCTTTAGAGGGGGTCCACCTTATCATAAAGAATCTCCTTTAAATATCAAAAGGATCTTGGCTATCTTGAAACATATCTTCATTCCACACATTTTGTCATCACTCTTATCTTCAAGACTATCATGTTGGGACCTAGAGGATTTTGCTTCTTTTTTTTTCTTTCATTGCTAGTCGTTAGGCTAGCCATTAAGCTAGAACTTTCATTTAGGGCATTAGAAAGATGCTTCTTGATTTCTTCTTTTGGAAGAGAAGTCAATAATTCTTTTAATAATTTGGAAATCTCCTGAGGTGATTGAGAGAATTTACTAGGGCTAGGGTTTGGTTTTTTGGCTTTACATAATTGTTCATAAATGACCTGACCTTATCAATCATAGCTATGCGATAAAGTCCCAAAATGAAGAACTATTCATGAAACTAGGGAGGAAAGGATTTTACTTCATTAGCTAGATTAAATGCTATAAATGAACTAAATTTCTTTTAACGATTATCATAACAGAGAGACCCAGATCAGGCTTCCATATAATCGAAATAATTGAAGTGCCTAGCCCTACCATATCTTATTTCTTTAGACTGGGAAAGATTTGGACCCTAGTCTTCTTTAGTAAATATTCTCTTTGTGATTGTAAGTTAATGTGGCAGAAAATATGTTGTATGTATTTCATCAATAGTCATATATATATATACACATATACAAGGTACTATAAACCTATTAGAAATCCAAATCTTAATAAAACTCTATTTACAACTAATTCATAACACTCCCCCTGAAGTTGGAGCATCGATGTTAATCATGCCCAACTTGTTGCGGAGATAGTCAACACGAAGTCCATTAGCTTTTGTAAGATATCTCCTCATTGTTTGCTCGTTTTAACATGCCCTGTAGATATAACACCATGTTGTATTTTTTTACGAATAAAATGACAATTAATCTCAATATGTTTTATTCATTCGTGGAATATCAGATTTGATGCAATGTGAAGAGAAACATGATTATCACACCATAACTTTGCGGGTAAGGATGATTTAAAGCCAATTTCCTCTAACAATTGATGAATCCAAATTAATTCACAAGCAGATTGAGCCATAGCTCGATTTTTTTATTCAACACTCGATCGTGAGACTACATTTTGTTTCTTGCTTCTCCACGATATCAAGTTTCTGCCCACAAAGACACAATATCCTTAAGTTGATCTTCTATCAGCCTTCGAACCTATCGAATTTGCATATGGAAAACACTCAATGTCTAAATGCCTATGATTACTATAAAGCAGGTCTTGACCCGGATTACCTTTCAAGTAGCACAAAATTTATCATAAAACTTTCCAATGGATAATAGTAGGAAAGATATAAATTGGCTTAAGACGCTCACAGAGTAAACAATGTCTGGACGTGTTATCGTAAGATAATTCAATTTGCCCACTAATCTTCTATACATCTCAGGATCATTAAATAGCTCACCATCAGTTGAAAGTTGCAAATTAAGAGTCATTGGAGCATTGCATGGCTTGGCACCCAACTTTTCAATTTCCAATTTGAGACAAGAACATGCCTCTTTTACACCTAGACACTTTAATATCCAAAAAAAATACTTCAATGATCCTAAGTCTTTGTGTCTGAAATTGAATTTGGAGAAACGAAATAAGTGATGTAATGCTGGTTGAATTACTCCCTGTAATAACAATGTCATCAACATAAACCACAAGTAGAATCAAACCGGTCTTAGTTTTTCTAGAAAATACAGAATGATCTGAAGTACTCCTATGCATGCCAAGTTGGTGTACCACATTGCAAAATCTACCAAACCAAGCTTGGGGACTCTATTTTGGGCTATAAAGAGATTTGCGAAGTTTACACAAGTGGGGAAAGTGAGTCAAAAGTCTCTGGTCTTCGGAAATGAACCTGTTCAAAACAAGCAGGAGCATGTTGAAGATTAGGAGCAGCAGGCACCATAGCAGGAGCATGTTGAAGATTAGTAGCAAGAGCAGGAGAGCGAGAAAGGTGTTGGATAGTGTAGACTAAAAGCTCATAAGATCTTCCCCTTCACTCTTATATGGAAAAGGAGGAGGAAAAAAATGGAGTAGTCTCAAAGAATGTGACATCTACAGAAACAAGATAACGATTAAAATCGGGAGAGAAACAACGATATCCTTTTTGATGTCGAGAATACCCAAGAAAAACACAATGAAGGGACTTTGGATTTAATTTGGAAGCCTGTGGACGAACATCACGAACAAAACAAGTACAACAAAAAATACGAGGTTCAATAGAGAATAGAAGCTTAGAAGGAAACAATACATTATAGGAATTTCACCATTAAGCATAGAAGAAGGCATGCGATTAATAAAAAAACACGCAGTAGAAATAACGTCAATCTAAAAATGTTTAGGGACCTTCATTTGAAATAAAATTACCCTAGAAACCTCAAGAGGATGTCTATTTTTTATTTCGGCAACCCCATTTTGAGGATCAAAACAAGAAATTTGATGGAGAATACCATTCTATCATATATGATTGGAAGGAACTAAATAGACATTCTTTAGCATTATTACTTTGTAGTATGCAAACATAGGTATTAAATTGAGTTTTAATCTTAGCACAGAATGAACAAAAAATAGAGAATATCTTAGAACCGGTTTTCATTAAAAATAACCAAGTAATACGACAATAATCATCCATAAAAGTAACAAATTATTTAAATCCAGTTTGAGAAATAACAGGACATGGACCCCAATCATCTTAATGAACTATCCATTTATTGACTCGAGGAACTAAAGGTAAACAATGATGTTTGGCAAATTGACAAGATTCACAATCTAAATTGATAAAGACTGAAATTGCAGACACAACTTTAAAGTAGATAATGAAGGATGATTCAAACGACAATAAATCTCAAGAAAAGATAGAGCACCAGGACAAGTGAGAGATCACAAAAGTTGTTCATCTAGAAGATAAAGATTTCTAGACTCACGTCCTCCATCAATAATCCTCTTCGTCAAAAGATCTTAAAACACACAATAGATAGGATAAAATTTAACATAACAGTTTAGGATACGAGTAATTTTACTGACAATAGATTAAATAAAAAACGAGGTAAACAAAAAATAGAAGACAATGGAAGAGATGGAACGAGATTAGCGGTGCTAATACACTTAACAGAAGATGTGGACCAATCAGCTAGAGTAACATGACGATTAAATTGTTCAGGTTCGTTTAATGAGGATAGGAGATTAGGGTAACCTGTCATGTAATCTGAGTGTTGTTAAAAGAAACAATTGTAGAATCTTAAGTGGCCATATTTGCCCTTAGCGGCTTATATATCAATTTCATGCAATATTGTTTAGTATGACCAGGTTCATGGCAATAATGGCATATAATGATGTTCGTCTTTCGATTAATTGCTCCATTACTACGGTTGTTTCCTCCTCTTCCTCAGTTTCCTAACTGCCTAGTTACTTGATTACGACTCATAAGGGCATTATTTTCAAAAGGGAAAGGGGTATGAGAGCCTTCAGTGTGTGGTAATCTAGAGAAAGTTTCCTGAAAAGAGGTAACGTCACTACTTGAAAGAACCTGTGATTTGGCAGTTTCAAAAACCGGAGCAAGACTTACAAGAAAACTCGTCACAACCATTTTTATCGTTGAGTCTGTTGAACCTTAACATCGGGGCTAAAAGGCAATAAAACATTAAATTCCTCGTAAATCCTCTTAAATTCCATGAAATAAGCTGTGAGAGGTTTATCTTGCTGGTCGGCTCTATAAAATCCTTTGCAGACTTCATACAAACGAGACAAATTACCTTTTCTTGAATACAAAAATTCATTATATCCCATTAACTCTTTAGCAAACTCACAATGATTAATAAAGATACGCAACCACCTACTAGCATGGCTGCTTAGATGAGTTGCATCACTAACCACGTGACTATCAATAGAATTCCGAATAAGTAGAAATAACTTAGCATCTTCCCTTAGCCAACTTTGTTTATTGTCACCAGTTGGTGGATCATCAGTTAGATGATCATCTTTTTTAATACTCCTTGAATAAATTTTAATTGTTTTACTCCAATATAAATAATTTGCCCTTTTAGTTTATGTTCTATAATTTTATTCATTGCGAGAATTAATTCAGTAATAGTAACTTTATCGTGAGGTTCAGTACTCATTATTAATAAAAATATAAAAATTAAACATCTCACCAACAACTCAAAAATAGAGGTACCAAAAGAATAGTAGTAACCTGAAACGCCAAATAATTTTAGCAAAACTGAGAATGTCCTACCAAAACTTCACCAGATCGAAAAAGCGACCACGAGTAAACTTCTGACCTTGGAGTCGAAGCTAGAAAGCAAATTTCGATCGCTGGATGCGACGCCACACGTCGGCGTGTGGTACTGTAGCAGAAACTTGTTCAGGTGCGTGGGGCCCACGTGTAGAGAATTCGGTGATTGGATTCTGGTTAAACGCCAGTCGACAGCTTGAAGACGTCTGGAAATGGGCGGTGAGACAAAATACTAACCTTAGGAAGGTGTCCTAGGGTGGAACCGCTTCTCGCAACAGAAGGTGCAGAAAAAAAGGGCAAAAAAAATTCTCTCTTTTTTTTCATTAATGGGAGGGAGGGTCTGATATCATGTAATTTAGTGTGATATAAAATATATTGTATGTATTTCGTCAATAGGGTCACATATATATACATATGCAAGATACTATAAATCTATTAGGAATTTAATTCATAATATAACTCTATTTACAATTAATCATTAACAATGACAAACTTACTATATGCCCATTCATTAGTATCTCCCCTGATGACATGTTCGATAAGAACAGAACCTGTTTCTTCTAGAATTGCTTGATAATACGGAAAATCTTTAGGCAAAAGAGTGTGTTCAGAGTGATTCATAGTGTAGATTCTTACTATTTCATCAAGACGAAGATCAGACTGTTGTATACTAATAGGAACAAGATGAATATACAAAATTGAAATTATAGGAAGACCATTAATGTTAGATCCCCTAAAATCCACTGCACATGCATCGTTTCTTGGTTTTTTAGGGTCATCACAAGAGGATGGAGAGATCTCCCGAGTTCTTTTTGTGGGCATTCTTAGATTCATTTTCTGTTCCAGTTCTTATAAGGAATTCCGGAGTTAGAAAGTCTGATAAAGAATTTTGATTACCTTTTATGAATTCTATATTAAAATAAAAAACAGATAAAATAGCTTACTATCTAGCAAAGATTTGTTTTAAAGTTATATTTTTTACATCTTTCATTAAAATTTCTTTAGCGCTTTTGCAATCAACACGCGGTGCATCTGCCTTATTGACTCCTAATAATGCTAGGGTACTAGTGAAATGACGTTTGATTTTCTTGTTTACTAGGTCAAGGATTGCACTTTTGTGTAATTTTGTAAGAATCCACTTTGTTTACAGGGAACCCAATACCAGAATGCAGTTCAGAAGTTCATCGACATCTGCAAGTTGAACGAATAACTTGAAGTTTATGATTCATATTCTGGCAAATGTACAACAGTTGTAAGAGCTGATCCTATTTTGTGAGCAAAATGAATTTGTTGTCTCTCTCTATATATACAAATTTTCTCGAACATATGTTGTATGTTGTTTGTATTTTTGATGTTTACATATTGTAAGTAAATGTAATTTAATTTTCATGTATAAATTTTTATTATAAATTTTAATGTTATGAAAGGAGAATTCATCAAATAGAAAAAAAAAAAAACATTTTATGAAATAATAAGATAAAAAATCAATAAATAAATAAATAACTTGTTAAGGAAATAATATATTTACAATAATAAAATGTCATAATTTGATAATCAAATTTTCATGAAAATAAAATTACTCATAAATCAATTTATTTTTTATAACAATATAAATTTTGTTAATTTAAATTTTTCATATATAATATGATAACATAAGTTGTTTATATTATTAAAATATAAGAAAACAGTATTATCTATTATGATAAGTAATATAATAATTATTATTTTAGAGCATAATTTATAATTTTGATATTTTATTTATTTTTACTTTTTGGTAAAATCTATGAACATGTAATTAATTTTATGGCGGTTTTTTTTTCACTATATATATATATATATATTCTGGTGAATCAAATTTTTTATTTTATATTAAATAATAAATCTTATAATATATTTCTTAATAAACTATAATAAATTATGTTTCTTTTATAATAGGTTACTTATATCAAATAACTATAATCAATCAAATTAAGGATTTATTAAAATAATAATTAAACATATTATATTTATACCATAATTAATATATAGCTTATATTGCAATAGTTAAATACCTTTATTTTTTTTAATCAATAAAATTAAAATACTTTAAAATATTATATTCTTATCATATTTAATATTATACATACAATATAATTTCTCAGTTGTATAATAGTATTTTCGTTTAAAAAAAATTGATATACCAATCAAAATTAAAATTATCTTTATTTTTTCAACCAATAAAAATAAAATTTTTAAAAATATTATATTCTTGCCATATCTCTTTTTAATGGAAGAAGCTTATATTATGGAATAAAAAAAGCAAGGACTTCATAAAAAAATAGAGACCATATCCTCGTTCAAGATTAGACATAGAAACAACTGCCCTAACAAATCTCAATATCTTCATAAAACAGAGAGCCTCAATCAAGAATGGATCATGAATAGTTAGTTGGCTTCGATTGTTTCGACACCCCATTGGATCCAACAATCATACCCATGCCAAAAACATTGTGATCAAACTCCAAAGAAACATAAACATTCCATTTAAAATTGCATGAGATATTTAGAAAATAGAATATAATAATTTTCAAATGTTTCGTTATCATAGATTAAAAAATAAATTTTAAAAAAAAATTAAAAATTAAAAATCTTAATTATTTGTATATTAATTAATAATAAAATATTATATAAAAGAAATATTCTATCCTCTCAAAATAATTTTCCCCATAATCATAAAAAAATATAATTGTTTTCTTTTTTATCTCTTCCTAAATAAAACATTATACATATTCTATTTAAAATTTAATTTTTAAAAAATATATCTAATCAAATTATAAAAACATAAAAAAAAAAGAATATACTGTCTCTCTTTTTATCTCTCTTCCAAATAAAATATTTTAAATTATAATTAAAATAAAATAAAATATAAAAAATTTCAAACGTCTTATTATCACCATATATACAATACATTTAACTGGGTAAACCCCGTGTTTTTTGACAGCTGAAAAAGAAAAATTTGAGTCAACCTTATATGTTTTGTCGTAATGCTGTTTTCCCTCGGTAAGTGAATTTCAAATTGTATTTTTTGAGAAAACCCGTGAAAATTTTCACTCGGTAAGTGAATTTTAAATTGCATTTTTTGAGGAAACCCTGTTAAAGAGGTTTGGTTAGAGAAGAAGAAATAAAGAGAAGATGAAAATGATGGTCAAGATTTAGATCTCATCTATTTTTAATCAAAATAGAGGGTTTTTGATAAAAATAGTGCTCCCTAAAAAATTATTTCTCAATTTAATGTCATTTTAAAACTATTTATTAATTTAATATTTGTTTTGACATAAAAAAAAGAGTGTTACATTGAAATCACCAACTGAATTGGTGGTTCAATGCAATAAAAGGAGTAACCCGAACTGATCAGTAATCAGCAATATGAATAAACAATAATTTTTATTTTGTATTGAGATCACCAATCTAATTAGTGGTTTTAATACAAACTAAAAATTTTATGTTTTCAATTTACTCTTTCACTAAAACATACAATTCGTTTAGTGGTTTTAATATAGTTATGGGATGTGACCACCAGTCAGCAAAAAGTACATGATGAAATAGTATTTTATTAAGGGTCCATCAGATTAATTAGTGGTTTCAATAAAAAAATATTTATTCACTCAAAATATTTTTTTCACCAAAACACAAATATGATCTATTGGTTTTGGTGCAATATATTTGCATTGGCACTGCTAGTCAATATATGGGTATCAATTGCTTTATGTGGACAAGCCATAACATTCGGACGACTTAATGTAATTGAAAGGATGCAGGGAATCAGGGAATCGATTCCTTATGGCTACTACCTGTCCCTTATTCACTCTACTCAACTTTTCTTATTAAAGATGAGTTCATAATATCGCAAGCTCACAGAACTCACAATACGACAACACTCAAACTACCACAACACTCAGAATCACTTAACACTTGTTCAAACACATTAGTTCAAGCATATTTCACAGAAAGAAGGAGGAAACCCCATCAAAAAGGTGTTGATAAAGGGAAAAAAAAAATAAAAAATTCTATTTTGTTTTTTTTAATTTAGTAGATTTTTTAATTTAATTTCTAAGTAAATAATGCCTTGTTAATTTCTTTTTATGCAGATTAATTTTTTTTTTTTTGCATGGAGAAATTGACATTTGAGCTTTATTTTTTCATTCTAAAGGTATATTTATTATATATAAATATAAATAATTTTTTTGAAGGTATAATATAAATAAATTTTAAACTTAGTAATAAATTAAAATAATGTAATTTTATAAATATTCATTTGGTGGAATAAACATGAATATTTATTTTTTTTATAAATGTGAATATTTAAATAATATAGACCATCGCTATATTCAAATAATATTTTTAATATTATATTTCTAGAATAAGTTTTCTAGGAGATGGAATATTTTTAGTATGTTAATATTTCTAGTATATTTTTTAGTGTATGTTTCTAGTACATGATTTTAATATATTTCTAGTATATATCTTTATATTTTTTCTAGATACACCGAATATTTGTGTAGTAATATTTTTAGTATATATCTTAAATATATTTATGGTATGCATATTTTTAAGATATGTAGTATGTATTGTGAATGTTTATGGCATTTATATAATTTTTACTTGTAATAATTTCTTATTGCTTTCTATATATTAATTATAATAGTAGATCATAATAATAATATTATATATCACGAAAAAGTAATCACATTCTAACAATGTGCTATATATTTTGGTAAATTAATAATAGATTAATCATATATTAAAAATTAATCGTAAAATAATTACAACTAGAGATTTTTTTATTTGAAAAAAATACTATTTTTTTCATAACCCAAAAAATACAAAATAATATAGTTTGGAGTTTAAAATGTAATCAAATATTTATATTTATATTTATTTTTTATCATTGATAGATGGTTGCTTTTATTGTACGACCAAGAGTTATTAAAGGACATTTTGGTGGAAAAAATGTGGAAAGAATTATATGAATTTAAATTTAATTCAGTATCCTAGAAGCTGTAGGACCATGTGATAAAGTTACATACAATTACAAAAAATAATTAACTTCGATTGTTTTGTCACTGAATTAAAAAAAAAAAAGTGAAAGTTGTAATTAAAAAAAGTGAAAGCATGTTAGGTGAAGTTTTTATTAATATGCTTGTCTTCCAAGAGTTTTATTATGAAAGAGAGAATGCAAGGATTTCATGTAATGTTTTAGTAACTTCATATGAAATGTATTTCCAATAGATCACAGTAAACTAAACTTATGAGTAATATTGTATTTTGTTAATAAGAGTTTATTTTATTGATTTAAATATAAATTCCAAAAAAGTGACTTTAGTCATAAAAAATAAAAAACATAATTTAAATTAGATATTAAATTTATACAATGAATTTTAGCTCACAAAGTGAATAAATTGAGTAATGTAACTAATATTGTATTATTATTATAAATATAATATTTTATCGGCTGACAAGGAATATAAGGTACATTATTTAATTTTGTGCCATTGTTGTTTATAATTTTTTTAGTTCAATTATGTGATTTTGAATTTCTTTAAATCTATACACACACAGACACACACACATACACACACACACAATTTATGATATTTGTTGGTATTTAGTACTGTTTTGAAAATTGGATTGGACCGATCAGTTCAATTGAAAATTGAAATATTCTTAGTTTGTGTTATATAAAAATTCAGAATCGGCTTGAACCTGTAAAAATCGAATGAAAGCCAATTCGATTCACTTTTTGGGTTTTTCATAAAATGTCGGTCTCTTAAAAATTGGGCCCATTGATTTTTAATATTTGGACCTCTTTATTTCTACAGTCAAAGTCCTATTATGTTAATTAAAATAATTAAATTGCCTAACACATGCAAAAAATAATATTCTATTTAAAAATATTATATATAAAAATCCGATTGAACCGTATTGAATAATAAATTTTGCTCTTTTTTCCACAATTAACCTAAACTCTAGATCTAGACCTTAGAACTAATCCTTAAACCATTTTTTCTTAACCCCTAATATTAAATCTTAACCATAAATCCTAATTATAACTATAATCATAATCATTATTTGGAGTATGAGTATGCTCTGCACTTGCCTTATTAAGGGATCTTGTGTATCAGGAAGTGTAAATAATGTTGATGCTTCTTACATAACCTACTTTAAAATGATTTATATATGAAGACTGTCATGAATTTATAATATATTTCATTTGTGAGCACCAATGATAATTTTATGTATAGGTCGAGGTACAATGTCATCTAACATATCCTTCATTATTCATTGGGGAGCTACAACAACCTCTAGGTTGTTGGGTTTTAAATACGATGTTGCAAGTTGGACCTCGATGTCACGACAACTTAAGTTTTATCAAAGGCCAACTTTTAATGAGATGCCTAAAAAGATAAAGGTTGCCATCGATATATGAACAAATGAGAAAATTGCCCGCATTTTTTTTAAGAATCTAGTATTTGGGTAAGGAGTAATGTATTGGTCTTCGTTACTTATTAGAGATGATGTTGATATTGAAGTGATCATAGACAATCTTTGTAGTTTTCAAGGTTATAGACATGCTGAACTGTCACGACCCAAAACCGTGGGTCGGACTAACACTAGGACCTAGGTAAGATTAAAGCTCTCGAGGCTCGTAGTAAGCCTGAATTATAGAGTCCATATAATGTTATCTATTCTCTATTCGTAGTGTGCCCAATTATAGTTACCTGTATGAGTCCAGTAGCCACTTAACCTCGGTCCAATAATTATTTTATTTATTTTATTTTTTTTTTCAATTAATCATCATCACTCAGGCCCGATAAAATTATACACTTCAACTATATCATAGCGAATGATCATACAGGCACTCAAATATATAAATTTTAAAAAATCATAACTTGTATAATACGCTCCCATAAATTATACCGTTCAGAATATATATCACATATAACTGTGGAGTTCAACAAAAATATTCAAAAATAGAGAATTACTTAAATTGTCTTAGGATCAACCTTGATTCCGTTCTTAGACACCACGTGACCCAAGAAATTCACACTCTCCAACTAGAATTCACATTTAGAAAATTTGGCATATAACCGATGCTCTCTCAAAGTTTGCAGTACGATCCTTAGATGATACATGTGCTCTACTTTTGTCTTAGAATAAACCAAAATGTCATCAATGAACACTATTACAAACTGATCCAAGTAAGTCTTGAACACATGATTCATCAAATCCATAAAAGCTGTTGGGGCATTGGTGAGTCCAAAAGACATATCCAGAAACTCCTTGTGTCCGTATCTGATTCTGAAAGAAATTTTAGGAGTGTCCTGATCTCTAATCTTCAGTTGGTGATAACCAGATCTTAGGTCAATCTTTGAGAAACAAGTAGCTCCTTTCAACTGATAAAAAAAGATCATCAATTCTGAGGAGTGGATACTTGTTCTTCACTGTTACTTTATTTAATTGCCAATAATCAATACATAGGCGAAGTGAACCATCTTTCTTTTCACGAGCAAGACTGGAGCACCCCAAGGTGAAGTGCTTGGTCTGATAAAACCTTTATCTAGCAATTCTTACAATTGCTCCTTAAGCTCTTTTAATTCTGCAGGTGCCATCCTATAAGGTGGCATGGAAATCGGCTCTATGCCAAGAATTAAGTCAATGCAGAATTCTATTTCTCAATCTGGAGAAAGACCGGGTAACTCCTTGTGAACCCCTACCCCCCATATGCACTCGCAATGTGGAAATGCGTATGACAAATGGATAGAAATGCACTTGATGTGTGAGAGTCGCCACCTGGTTTAATTATTTAAGGGTAAACTAGGAAAACCCTAAATGACTCCAGTTTTAATTAACCTAATT
>CANUEP010222856.1:0-13753 GCA_947857235.1 Jatropha podagrica
CTCAAGCTGGGTTCAGTATCAGCTCATTTTACCCACCTATTGCACAATTTGCGGGCACCATCTTCGGGTAGTAAGTCCTTCGCCCCTTTTGGATGTTAGCCGTGCAGTTTACGAAGACTGAAAGTCTGTGTTTGTGTTATCCTTTTAAGTAATGTTAACAAGCATAGCTTTGGCTGATCCACCATCTCCTTTGGAGTGTGTGCGTAAAGCTCAATGCTATTAGTAAATAAACTGTCTTTTATGTAATTTTATTTTATATTCTTCTAATAAATCAGTCTTTTACATGCGGCAAAATAGTTTTTTATTTATGAGAATATGCAGCAAAATAGTTATTAAATGACTTTATTTAAAAATATTTGAAGACATAATTTGATTTCTCATCAAAATATTCAAAATATGAGTATCTTTTTTTGGTATAAATGAACGGTGATAATCTAAGATTTTTTTTAAATATTATCAAAATCTAATATTTTATTACAAACGACCTCACAGTGACTGAAATATTGATACTGTCTAAGGTTATCAATATATGATTTAGAGAAGTAATTTCTCTGAGTTAATAAATAAATTATACTAATAAATTAATTTTAATATTCATATACAAATAATTTAATTTTATATTATTACAAAAAGTTAAGAGTTTAAAGTGTAATAATTTCTTTTACTAGGAAAAATTTGGTCCAATTATTTTATTCTTTCATTTATATTTTCAATTTTTTTTTCATTAAAAGGCTTATGAAAGGACACAAATATCCCTTACTTCAGTATTAAATTTGCACTTTATACCAAGCCGCAATTGTTATCCATCGCCCAAAACAAAATAAAAAAAAAAAAAAGAAAAATTTGAGAAAATTACTAAAACTATACAAGTGTTCAAGCAAACATTTTAATTTATATTTTCATTTTAAAAATCGTTAATTTAACTAGGCTTATCCATTACAAATAAAATAGTCAGCTTTCTTTCTAATTCAATTACTCAAAAAACAATCCAAACGGACGACCAGCATTTATACTAACTAATGCAACAAAATGCTTCAATTAAATTACTAATGCGGCGGTTTCTTGGCCGCTACCTTATGTCCCTGTGCTGACGAAGGATCCAGCAAGTTTACAATCGTCCAATCGAGTCAAAAAATGACTTCATTTGCAGCCATAGGGCCATACCTCGTCGTAAGCCTAAGCCCAGGCAAATTATCTCCGAAATCTTAGGGTCGTTCAGCGACAGAGGAGAAAGAGAGATGATTACTTTCACGGACGCCAAAATAAACAAAAAAAACGACAATGAGTTTGAATGTTAAGAATGATGCAATAATTGCCTTAAATAAATGTAGTTTGTCGACCACGATCGCTTGAGTGACAGTATGAATTGATACTACTTTTTTTTTTTTTTTTTTAAATATGAACCATTGCATTTTATTTGACACGTGTATACATTTTGCTCGGCCAGGTGGGCAGTACTCTCGATAAATTATTATTAGGTAGCATGTGTTGCCCCAGACAACACAACATGATACAAAACAACGATGTTTTTAAATGTTTTTAGCTTGAAGTTCTGTTTAGATAGATCTAGTACAATTTAATATAATTAAATATATAAAATAATGAAATATAATATAATTATATATATGCCTAATTATAATTATTAGATGCACATAGTCAATAATTATATATATGCCTGTCTATAGAAAATAAAGCTATATTTGGTTCAATGCAATTCAATATAATATAATCAAATATGTAATGTAACGTAATAAAACATAATTAATATTTTATTACTATATTTATTGATGTAATTGAGAAAATTTATGAAATAATTTTTATATTTATTTGTAAATATGTAAAATAAACATTACCAACACCAATCATATCATCAGTACGATCCCACCACCACCATCACAACCACCATTCCACCATTGCTAACACATCCACCTCAAACACCACTCCATTGCCATTACCACTTCATTATTATTGCAATATATATATATATATATATATATATATATAACAAAACTATTCATTATGTTAAGCTATTAAAGATCATTTATATTTATAAATTTATTTAAACTAAAAAATTAAAAGAAGATAAGACTAAAAAAATTGTAATGTAACAAAATCAAAGTTAAAGCAGTTAGAAATTAATTTTTTATATATTTTTATTTAATAAATTAAATTACACTATAAAATTGTGAGTATATTGATTTTTTTAATGATTTTTCATTATATTCTTTTTATTCGTATAATTAAATAAAATAATAAAATATAATTTTTATTTTTTAATGCTTATTAAATACTAAAATGTAATTTTTATTTTGTAGTGATAGAGTGATGATTGTTGTAATCATGGTAGAGTGGTTAAAATAGCAGTGATAGCAATGTAGAGTGATGATTGCGGTGTTAGTGAGGTGGTAGCAGTGGTTGAGATGGTGGTGGTGATGATAGAGCGGTTGTGATTGAAGTGGTGAAGCGATGGTGGAGTGGTTGAAATGTAGGTGGTGGTGATGGACTGGTTGATCTGGTGGTTCCTTCCTCGCCGGAAGCAATGAAATCGAAAGAGAGAAAAGCAATGTCGATCCGATCGCCTTCAAGGCCAGGTTGGACATGTGATTATTAGCTAAAATGGAAAGTAGGGCACTGCCGTAGCCTTATCTCTTCTTCAATAATGTTAACTCCCCTTATCTTTTTTCTTTTTCCTTCTACTTTTTTTTTTTTTTTTTTTGGCTTTTTGAATGACCCTTATCTTATTAATTTAATTTGTAATAATTTATAATAGCAATTTTTTTTTTTATTCACAGTTATTTTTCATATTTTAAGAGAATCTTACATGAATTAATGTTAAGATAGAATATGGAAAAAAGATTAATTATTAAGATAGAAAGATGTAGAAGATATAATTACAAGGATAGTATGGAAAACTTATAAGCACTCACTATAATAAGTTAAATAAAATAGATGGTGAGAATATATAGAGGGAAATCAAAATTAAATTATAAAATGTTTTATAGTCAATAAGATTTAATTATTAGAAAATGTATGTATAGCTGTTTATAGAAAATAAGGGTAAATAAAGAAAAATGGATGAAAATGTGTCCCCACATCTTAGATTGCAAGTGGGGTATATGTCTATAAAAACCCACTTAAGGAGCACTTGATGCACCACACTACTCTTTGTTTTCTGTCTTCTTCATATTTCAAATTAAGCCATGTCCATGCAACAGCCTTAAGCCGGGTTCAATATTAGCTCATTTTATCCACCACACTACCTACGTTTTTATATATATGGGGTTGTTCGCAGTGCAGCTTATGAAGACTGAAAGTCTGTGTTTGTGTTATCATTTCAAGTAAACATGAGTATATGTTTTAATTCAAAACTTAGAAATATGTCGCCTTTTTTTTTTTGGGTATAATTAAGAAGTATTAATCCCTTCCGAGCATAGAGTTTAATTGGGAACGCTAATAAATTGTTCTTTGCATTGGACCATATCATCTGAGGAAAAAAAAAAAGAGAGAGTTTTCTATCATCTTCACCATGTTGTATAGAGCAAAATTGCAAATAATAGATTGAGAAAAGAACAATGAAAATAAAGAACACATAAATTTTACGTGAAAAACCCTTAAATGATATAGGTTAAAAACCATGGGTAAGAATAAAAGAATTTCACTATAAGAAATTAGGAATTACAACTTCTACCAATTTAACAAGAGAAACAATGAAAATTCTCTTTTGATAAAACGAGAAACAATTCTCTCTGAAACTCTCTAACTGCTCTAGTTGTGGAATGATCTCTAAACTTAAGGCTAAGAGCAACTACCTTTGACAACACACCTATCGTAAGAATAGAACAACTCTTTGATTTCAACTATCATCAAATTGGGTACGTAGAAGCACAACTACCAGAATAATAACAAGATATGCAAATAATTAAAATATTATGATGTTGCCAAATTCAATGGATGAATGAATTCTATTTCCTTCTGATAAATATATAAATTGTGTTCATTAGCGATCAATTACAGTAGTAGGTAGGTACTAATGGCGGGTAGTGGTAACGCAAATAAAATTGTGAAGGTTGTGATGAAGTGATTTCACCTGCATGGTTGTTAGTTACTTTGAAATTGTGAAGGTTGTGCTAATATTAAATTCAACAACTTTTGGTGTTGCTCTGGTGTGAATGTCTTTTCAGTGAGATTATTGACTTCCCAATCAGGAGATGACATTGGAATTGTTAAAATTCAATCCAGAAAAATCTAGACTAGACAAAATATTTAAATTATTATGTAAAATTGTAGAATTATATAGATAATATTGATAAAAATATATATATAAAAAATTGTTAACCGACTAACGTTAGTCGGTGAAGAGCTTGTATAAAGCTTGCGTTGGTGAATGTAAAGAAGCAACAACAAAAACAAACAGTTTGCCAAAAGCTTAGAAGGGCTAGTTATCTCTATTCAGTGGATAATTTGCTAGAGGCCTAAATGGTTCAGTTTTTTCTATCTAATGGGACAGTTCGCCAGAGGTCTAAAAGACTCAATTTTCTCCATCCAAACTCGGATAGTTCGCCAAAGGCCTAAGATGCCTAATTTTCTCCGTCCAAAATTAGATACTTCGCTAGAGGCCTAAGTGGCTTAGTTTTCACTATCCAGTGGACAGCCCATTCTATTAAATCTACAAATTCGGTATACAATCTTCATTACTTAACCTAATTGACACATTTATTAAAGTCATTATCTATTAAATTGAAAACTCTTTATGCACCAGTCTAAATAAGTCGCTATTTGTTAAATCATTAGCTGTTAAACGCACTTAGATCACCCAAATAATTTAAGCAATGGCATGTTCGGATAATAATAACAACAAATAAAAAATGAAATAAAAATAAAAATAAAAAAACAAAATAATTTTTGAAAATATTTTATAAATATTATATTTAGATATAAATGACCAAATAACTGATGGAGACTACTGTTAATATATGATAATAATATATATTAAATAACAATATTAGACTCCTAAGAGAACTTTAACTACTAGATAATACAGAATTTTTATAATCCTTATCATAGTAGGATTTATCTTTTAACTTCAATATATGTATATATATCTCATATTCACTCTAAAAGGAGGGATTTCTTGAATACTTTCAAAACTTAGTTTTGACGGTTAACACAAGCCATATTTAGTAAATTGTGGGTGTGGAAGTAAAAGTTGAAAGCTGGGTCTTCAAAAGGAAGAATTTGCAAATGGTTTAAAGGAGCATACTATGAAGCTTGTGACATTTTTGCTAAGAAATTGGGAACTAGCTTGTGAAGTCTCTCAAACCTTAAATAGGCAAGAATTAATTCTAATCGTTGCAGTCATATGCTAAAATCTTGATATTGGTTATATTAGTTCTTAAAAAGTTATCTAGGCTGGAACATGATTTGTAACGCTCTGACTCCAACCACCAGTCACTTTGAATCAAGCCGGTTCTATCCCATACTAAATTCACAGTGAAATAGGAACTTTTCAAGAGGTCGTTTATACTAGGATTTTTGCCAAGCAAGCACGCTTAAATGGAATTCTTCCAATTCTTCAGTCATTCCACCAAAAGGCGCATCCGATGATTAGTTGCTTAAAAAGCTATCCAGGCTGGAACATGGTTACCATTTGTAATTAATATGGATGAGCATCGAATAATATAAGATTAGATGCTTCTGTATTTTTTTTTTCGGTTACTACTATATGCTTCTCTATTTTTAATATAATGGAATTTGGAAGAATGAATTCAGTGGCTGTAAAGAAGAAATATGATTGTGAACTTCAAACAACTAATTTTGTAAAGTGGAGGCTGAGCTCTGAGACACACCAGAACACAAGAATGAGTGGGATAGGCCTGCTTTCTTAAAGCACAGGCTTTCTCCCAGTTCGATTTCTTTTTTTGGCTGTGGACTGGTCATCTGTTTTTCCAAATACACATTTCCTATGCTCATCATCTTTACAAAATTATCCATGCAATGTAGCTTTTGGAGTTTATGTTTTTCTTCAATTAACTTGGTGCTAAAATTCTTGTTTTTGTTTCAGATTCAAGAACAGCGATGGCTGTTCTGGGTAAGATTCTCAATCTCAATGGGTGTATGCCCTCTGATCTAACTGATCTGGTTGTAGAAATCCCTCGTTTTCGTGAAAATTCTAAACTGGAATTGTCGCTCAAATAACATAATGTAACTTCGCATCTGAGGTGACTGCATCAGACTTGGAATTGGGGTGTTTGGTTAAGTGTTCTGAATTCTTGTTATCTGCTAAAAATGGAAAAAATAAATACAAAAGTAAAAAATTGTTCGGGTTTACAAATTTACATTTAAATAGAGTTAACTAAGAATTTCCCCCAACGCTCCTACATATGTGCAGGACCGGTAGAACTGGTCGATGATGTGACAGGCGGACTGAAGCTTTTATAGTGACTTACGAATACAACCCAAGTGATAGAGTTTTCGGCAGATTTTATGGGCAGTGCAAATTCCACACTCATGAAACTGGCTATGCAAGCCTTAGCCAGCAATTCTTCATCCCTTCTGTTGACTTGACCGGTACTCTCTCTCTCTCTGTCTCCATTGTTAATTATTAATTATATTGTAATTAGGGGGTGAATTACTTTTTAATCCCTGAAATTTGGTCTAATTACTTTTTAATCCACTTGGGAAGTGCAAGGGGAATTTGGAGACTTTAATTTTGCAGGAAAAGGAGAAAATTTATTAGCAAAGATAGAATTCACACCAACACAGGTTTTTTTCTGTTGGAAAATCAATGGATGAGATGTTTTGACTTCCAATAGACTCAAAATTGTTTAACATTGCTTCTCAACTTCAGGTTTGCCATTTTCCCGATGGATCCTTTTCTTTTCTTTGCTAATGATTAATTAGAATCCTTGTGCTCTGCTAATTTATAATCCTGAAACCCGTTAAATTTTTCAAATGTATTGAAAGTTATTTTCTTACCACGAAGTTCTCTGGATCTCTATCTGCTAAACTATAAACTACTGTTTTATAAATATATTATTGTTATTATTTTTTAACGGTAAAGAAGGAGAAACATTGTAAAGAAAATCATTAAAATAGGGAGGTATATATAAATATATGTATGTAGATATAGATAAGAAAAAATTTTAAAATTTTAAATTCAAAGATTCAAAATGTTTAAAAGTTTTAATTATTCAAATTTTTAGATTATATATATATATATAATTTAGATATAGATAAAAAATTAAAAAGCTTCAAAATTTTAAATTCAACAATAAAAAATTTAAAGTTTAGTTATTTAAATTTTTAGATTTTATATATACATATAAAATAAATGCTAAAAAATGTAGAAAATTTTGAAAAAAAGAAAAAAGGAAATATTCAAAAGAAAATATGCTAAGTCAGCTTTTTTAAAAAATTTTTATTTCAAGATTATATATATACTAGTCGAAAAACCGTGCAAACACGCCTGAGTACTAGATATTATTTTATTATTAGACACCATATTTTATTAGTTTTTATAATTGATTATATTATTATTTTTGATAAATTATTATGAATAATCAAATCATTAGGAAGAATAATTAAAAACCTACCTAAAAAATAATTTGTTTCCAAAAAAAAAAAAATCTTATAAACCCAAATATACAATATTTTCCATTTTGTGGCAAACAAAAGCCTTAAAACCTTACTCCAATCAAGATTTTTAAATATACAAACTGTGATTATATAAATACCTGAACAGAAAAAAAAAAAAGAAAAAAGAAAAACAGAAGCATAGAATAATTACCCCCTTTATTTTCAATCCATTAGAAGATGACTGCAGCATATTAATATTTAGTCATAAAAGAAAATTAGTTAATAACTGTCATTTCAACACTAACTACGATCATCCAAAATTACAATTAATAGCCACTAATTATTATCGTTTCTCATTCTATAATTAAAAATAAAAAATAAAAACACATACAAATCCAAAACATTACCTTAAACAATATATGATCAATTTCAAGCTGGATATCTTTAAAGGCTTCATGAGCGCGTCATCCAGTCGGTACTTCGTCCATATCTAAGTATCTTCTGAGACTCTTTATCGATGTCTGGCAATCTCACTCCAGGTCCTATTACTTTCCTCTTTTTCTCCGGAAACAAACAACACTTAACGCAAAAAAATCATAACAATAATAATAAAACAATCAGAGATTTGAGTGTTGTTATATAATTTTTCAGAAGATTTGAGTACTATTACGTATCATCTAATAAGCTACAATGATCACCGTAGACTTTTTCAGATTTTAAAGCCATGAGGTTATGAAATATGAGTGAAAATAATTTCAAACCTTGGTTTCAGCTTTCATATATATATATATATATATATATATATTATTGTTATTTTGAAAACAAAATATTATCGAGGAATCAACTCCTCTCTCCTTCCTCTTCAATTTGGGTATTTCGGTCTTTTTCTTTTATATTTAATAGCAAAAACTGAAAATATTGATATATAGTTGGACAAAATTAAAATATAAAAACAAAGTAGTGTTTTTTAAAAAATATGAAGACATGAATATTTGAAGAGATAATTTATTTTCTCATCAAAATATTCAAAACATGAGTAAATTTTTCAGAATAAGTAATCACATGGTGACTGAAATATTACTGTTATGATTACTTTCTCCAGAGATAAAGCTTAAAAGTTTTGGCCCTTTCAACATTTAGGTTTTTCAAAAATTGAATTTTTATTTTGATCGTTGTAGTGATCGAAGCCACTTAAGTATTACCTCACTAACACTTTGTAATATTTATTCTAAATGACTGATCACATGGTGACTGAAATAGTAATACTGTCAAATTTTATCAATGTTTATGTGTGTATAAGAGTAATATATTTATTCAAAATACACAAGTTTTCTAATTTAGCTGTAAGTTAATAAATAAACTATATTAACAAATTAAATTGAATATTCATATACAAAATTGTTTTTGCAGATTAATAAAAAAATAAAACTATTCGTGTAAAATAGAACTTTCCTTTGAAATACAAAATAAAATTTACAATTTGGAATAAAGAAATTATTTTTGATAATTGTAATTTTGCTTTGCATTGCTATTAATTTGTTCAGAGCAGATAGTATCAATGAATAATTGATATATATAGTCGACAATTTATTTTGGAATAATATTTAGTTGTGGTTATTATTTTTGTGAGTCAAAATGGTGATTCAAAAAGAAATAAAATCATATCAGTAAATTATATCAACACCCCCTAATAGCTTGCAAAGCTATAAATTATAAAATTACAATTTTTCCTTTATATTTTTTAATAGTTTCTGTATGAAATTCATATTGTAATTATTTTTGAATAAGATTTTTCAATTAACTACAAATCCGATAATATTTTTCACTCTTAAACAATGATTGAATACATAAATTCAGTCTTGAACTTTACAATTTTAATTTTATAGTATCCTAAATTTAAAAAATGACATATCGTGCATTTGAATTTGCAAAGTTTAATAGTTTTACACACCTTTCGGCACTAATATCAATAATTTTTTAAGTTTTCGACTTTCATTTGTAAATTATGGACTTGATATGTAGATATTATTACTTTTAAAATAATAATTTCATATTATATATTAGATATACATAATTTTAATTTTAGTTTATATATTTTTAAAATTTTCAACTTTTATTTGTAAAATATCAATTTGATATGTAAGCAGAAATCTCTCATATTATATATTTTTTAATTTTAGTTTTATTGTTGAAAAGAATATGAAATTTTTTTTTTATTTGTCAAAAGATAAGTGAACTCTATTCCTTAGTAATAATAAAATTTTATGTCTGGTTTGTATGAATATTTATAATTTTTAATATTATTATTAATAAATTATATTTTAAAATAAAATTGGAGTGTAATATGATTTTATTGGATTGTGCAATATGTACGGACACGTTTTTAGCGAATATATACTGCAATATACAATAATTTGCAAGCATCCTGCTTTTATTCCTAAGCATCATATATATTAACTCCATTGTTTTTTCCATTTATAATAAGTCCAAGCAATTATAAAAGTTTTTTTTTTTTTTAAAAAAAAAAAGGAAAACATAGCTCTGGACTTTGGCTGTTAATGTTTTCCGATGTTTCTATTTTTCTAGGAAGTGACACTTTCTTTTCTTTTTTTTCAAAAGTTGATGGTTTACAATAAAATCTTATTAGAAATGATCAAATGACTGATTTATTGAATATCTGCTTTAATATGATGGAGCCGATAAATCAGATTCATTTACTTTGTGGATTGGATATGGATGTTGCAAATAAACTCTGATGTCGATTCAGATGGAATACAGATATAGACTGATAATAATATTTTGTAAGTGTCTATTTTTTAAAAATGATAATAATAATAATAATAATAATAATTACTTACTAAAAACTAAGGTTGCCAATATTCTGTAATATTTTTAAACATTTAGTAAAAGGTGGCTATTTTTTTTGAAAAAAGATAGTTGTAATATCTAGTTACCAACATCTTATAATATTTTCAAACATTTTGTGTGAGATAAACTTTTTTTAAAGATTATTAAAAAAGAGTATCGTCCCATGAAAGTTATATACCGAGTACCAAAATTATTTTAATATATTATTATTTAAATGATAATAAAAGAGGGTATTTATAAAAATAAGTAAAATAAAATAAAATAGTATAAAAGAATTCAAATAAGACTAATTGATGAAAAGAAATCAAGGTTTAAAAACTACTAAGGATATTGACTTCACTTTAACTCTTTCCAATTTATTTTATTAGTTTGTTAATCAATTTTAAAAATCTTAGATCGTCACCACTCATTTATACCAAAAAAAAGATACTCATGTTTTGAATATTTTGATGAAAAATAAATTATCTCTTCAAATATTTTTAAACAAAGGTCTTTAATAACTATTTTGCCGCATATTCTCATAAATAAAAACTATTTCGCCACACATAAAAGACTGATTTATTAGAAGAATATGAAATAAAAATACATAAAAACAGAGTTTATTTGCTAATAGCATTGAGCTTCACACACACACTCCAACGGAGATAGTGGATTAGCCAAAGTCATGCTTGTTAACATTACTTAAAAGGATAACACAAAAACAAACGTTCAGTCTTCAAATGCTGCACGGCAAACAACATCAAAGGACTTTCAGTAATTAGCTATGTAAAGACGACGACGAGGGTGCCCAAAACTTGTGCAATAGGTGGGTAAAATGAGCTGATATTGAACCCAGCTAGAGGCTGTTGCATGGACATAACACCGATCATACCATCTGTACAACCCCACTACCACCATCACAACCACCATTCCACCACTACTACCATATCCACCTCAAACACCACTCCGCTGCCATTACCATTTCATTATTAATGCAATATATATATATATATATATATATATATATATATATATATATAACCAAAGCATATTAAGGAGACTTGGAGCCTTGTATCACCAATCGAAGTAATAGCATTAGACAATGGATTTTTTTCTATTGAAATTTAATAATGTTGATGATTATGACGATGCACTATTAGAAGGTCTATGGATGATAGCCGACCATTGTCTATCAGTTAGATGATGATACTCTAAATTTGATCCGTTTACGGCTGTCTTTAATCAATTTTAATTGTTAATCAATTTTAATTATTCAAGTCATTAACAAGCTCTCTCAATATATTGTTAGCTATTTTAATTCTACTAATTGCCTATCTCCTAATAGTGCAATCAAATATAAATTAAATCATAAATTATAAAAATCCCTCATGAGTCAAACCATATAGCTTATGCATCAAGTTATTATTCCCATGTAATTCATTATCTTTTTCTTATCAAAAACCTTTCTTCTGATAGCGATTAATGAAATAACTCAATTCAAGGGAGAAATTCTGCTTGGAAGCATTAAGTTCAGTAGTAAATTATAACTTGAACAAAGAAAAATAAATTTAAGATTATAAATTGGAATAGAAATTAAGCTACATCAAATCCCTAGTATGAGAGTTTAATTCGACATAGTAATTAAATAAAACTTAATAAAATCTGAAAATAATTTCATAAATAATAAGAATTAATGGAAATAAAAACAAGATCAAGAGTTTAGAGATAAAAACTAGTTAAACAATAGCGTAGACGGCTCCCTTAATTCTTTACATAATTTGATTGCTTGAATTCTTACAAATAGAGAAAAACTAAGAAAAGTATAGAATCCAGATTTGAGATCTAGAATTCAATGAAAAATTGATGAATGAATGAATGAATCCTACTTTTTGCTGTCGTAATCTCTCTTTATATAGACTTCATAGGATGTCTTCGAATCCGAGTAGAAAACTGATTTGAATTAGATTCCTTTTCTGTTTAGGAGTCTTCTTTCATCAAGTTGAGCTTGAGCAATGCTTGAGATGAGTCCTTTTAGTATTTTCATGCAGCTCATGCAAAGGCTATGCCCATGTCTCAAATCTACACGGGCTGAATAATCAAAATTCGGCCCGATTGAGTTTTCAGTAGGTGCCACGGCCGTGGGACTGCATGATATGCTTGTGTATTCCCCTGACTTAGTCATGTTGAGCTTTTAGACTTTCAATTTCAGTCTCGATTTTTTGGCTATTTTTCTGCTAAAAACTCTTCAAATCAAACTTATCAAGAATCACGGAAATTTACTTAAAAATATAAATAATTCAAGTGAAAAACTAATTAAAGTAATTAAAAATGCTAAAATTCATAGTAAAAACTAAACTAAAAATAGTATAAAATTATGACCTATCAATGATCAATATTGAGTTTATTTAAATATTTTATTTTTCTACTGTTCTAAGTTACAAATTTAAAATAAATAAATTAATTAATTAATAAAAAATTACATAAAAAACATTCTATCCTCTCCAAATAAACTCTAAATCTTCTCGACAATCATACAGAAAAAAAGAATATTTTTTTTATCTCTCTTTTAAATAAAATATTATATAAGTTTTATTTAGAAATTTATTTTTAAAAAATATCGAATGAAATAATATATACAAAAAGAAAAAAGAATATTAATGAAAGGAAATATTTTTTTCTTGAGAAAAATCAAACTATAAATTTCATTAATTGAAAACTATATACAGATATGAGATATAAGTTAATATATTTCTATAATGTTGTATAGGAAGTTTAATAAGCCATTTGTACAAAGAATAAAAAAGTACAATCTCAATTTAAAGTATTTGATCGAGTTGACAGGACATAATATTTATGCTATAAGCGATCACTTGCTCCACTTGGTGGCTATTTATGGTCATTATTCGACTCTATGGTATTTCTACAAGTCCAATATGATTACCTTTAAATTTTTTCATTCTATTGAAAAGGAGAATTGTATTATTTTTTTTCTGCATAACTACTAAAAAAATAAAAGATGTTGGACAAAATCACTATAATGGTAATAATAATAACTTAAAATGAAATCTGAAAATAAAATCTCAAAATTTGGTTGATAATAACTTAGATCCATAAATAGATCTAATGATTATTTGCCAAAAAAATAAATAAAAAAAGAAATGGGTGATTACCAGCTAAAGCTCACCAATAGCTGTAGAAAACTTAGAGAGAAATTATAGAGGAAAATATTCTTATTCACACTATCATACGTATAGGTACAGAGGTATTTATATACTTTCTAATCTAACAAAGTGATAAAGATAAATCTATTTAACCTTATCTCTAATCTAAC